>JARPMJ010002757.1:0-60000 GCA_033366665.1 Phoxinus dragarum
TAAAAATGCATTATAAAAATGTAACCCAACGGATGGGTTATTCCATATTTGACCCAAAATTGGGTTAAAACAACCCAGCATTTTTAGAGTGTACGACCAATTCGTACGAGTGAGTAAAATGTCTAATTCGTACGACCTCACTCGGGCGATTTGTCTAAAGTGACGGTTAGGTTTAGGGGCGGAGTCATGCAAATTAGCCACCTCGTAAAATTTGTACGAATTGTTCCACTTTAGCACACAAAACTGCACTAAATAGGCTACACTTAAATTTATGCTTTACCACATTTTAATTACAACTAAAATAAAATGAGTTGTTCAAGAATAGCACACTTCAAGTTAACTAATCATTAACACACTTGAAGTATACTGATAATTAGAATTGAAGTGTTTTCATCTCATTTCCTGTGTGTGTGTGTGTTCAGAGGTGTTTGACTGCAGATATAAGAACGGAGGGTGTCTGCACTACTGCAGCTCAGAGCAGACTCCAGGTGTTGTGTGCAGATGTGCAGACGGGTATCAGCTGGATGAAGACCTACGCAGCTGCAATCCATCAGGTACACACACACACACACACACACGCACACACACACACACACACACACACACACACACCTGCTTAAATCATTAACCATTCATATTTTAAAGGTGATCGAATCTCATCAAACATGTCCTTAAAATCAAAGAAATTCATTATTTGAGCATTATTAAGAATGTGCAAGGAAAGGGATTGCTAACCTCATTTTTTTTTAGCAGTTAGTTTATAACATAAATCATTAGTGAATATTTTCTAGTCTGGATGTACCTCAGTTTACGGTTTGCAATCCCTTTGTTTGCGTTGATTTATTTATGAATTTTTTGGCTCTATGCACATGAAGCAACATGATGTTTAGTTGGAGTGCAACAATTGTGTGTGTTATATTTTTACAGTATTATTGATATACTTTTATAGTTTATTTTATAATCTCTGTTTTAATTTCCTTTTTTTTTATTACCTTTTTGATATTTTTCTTAACTGTCTATATCATTTTCGTTTTTTGCTTTAGTTTATTTAGTATTAGTTATTTTAGAGATCTTACACTAAAAATGTTGGCAACTAGCTTCTATAAAACAAGCTTTTATATTTGTATTTATAAATAAATATATAAATATATATCATATTTAGTCAATGTAGATTTAATTTCAAGTAATGAAAATGTGTTTTGATGGTTTTAGTTAATGATAATAACTGGGATATATATATATATATATATAATATATATGCATAATTTTGCTAAAACAAAATATTCTTTATTATTTATCTTATTTTTTGGCGAAATAGACCCTTTTTTTTATGTAGCTTTTATGATGTTTTTATTTTTACAATAAATGTAAACAGTATACCTAAACAAATCTAGATGTTTCTGTGTGTATCTGTGCTTTAATGTGTGTCATATACGTGTGTGTGTGTTAATGTATATATATATATATATATGTATGTGTGTGTGTTAGTGCAGTACCCCTGTGGGAAACAGTGGAGTGGTGGGATCATGTCTCGCTCTCTGGATCTGGATATAAACACCACAGACCCTGAGGATGTAAACCACACCCACACCGTGACAAACTCCTCCCACTCATTACATCACAACAGCAGTTCCCTGGACAACTCGACTCTCCCGCCAAACCAAACCACTCTTCAACAAGCCAAACCTGCTTCACAGGACCAACTCTCAGAGACAGGAAGTGACATCACAGGTGCAAATGAGGATACGCGCATCGTTGGAGGTCAGCTGCAGGGTCAGGGCGGGAGTCCGTGGCAGGTGGGCCCAATCTGATCCTTCACATGACCTTTATGCTTAACCTTCAGAGATTTGATCAGTTAAGGCCCTTGCACACCGAGTCCGAAATTTTCGTATTCGTCTTTCCGTATTCGTCATTCGGTGGCTCTGAATTGTCAAAACACCTCTCAAAATGCTTGATACGGATGCGAAAATCGCACAAAACCGAACCCGATCCGAATTTTTTAATGTCGGACGAAACGGAAAACGCAGAAAATCGAACCCGACCCGAATTTTTTTATGATGGACGAAAGTTTCACAGGCAGTGTTTAAACGTGATTGACAACGAGAGGTTGTATTTATTTTTTAACGTCCGAAAATTTCAGACTTAAGGTCCGAAATTTTCGTACGTTTTTCATTTTCTGCGTTTTCCGCATCCGTAGAAGTGTATCCATCGCACTTTGAGAGGTGTTTTGACAATTCAGAGCCACCGAATGACGAATACGAAAAAATGCATTCGCTAGTTTCAGACTCAGTGTGCAAGGACCTTAACACTGAATGAAACCGGTTCTGCAGGTTCTTCTTCGCCGTGAGGATGAGCACGGGTTCTGCGGCGGCTCTCTGATCGATCTGCGCTGGGTGGTGACGGCAGCACACTGTCTCCAGCAAACACCAGATCATGTGACCGTCGGTGAGTGACACCGTCATGTTGGGCTATATGAGGCTCGTGATGCAGTGTTCAGAAAAGTGGTTATAACATGAATATTGATGCATTCTGAAAACGCTTAACTAAATGAGTTGAGTAATAGTGTTACGGTTTAGAATAGTTTGGAATAGTACTGTTCAAAAAAAGTTTATACTTAGTATATACACATATAATGTCTGTTTCTTATGCACTACATTTATGTAAAAACATTAATACTATGAAATACTATTTTACAATTTGACTTTCTATGTGAATATGATGAATGTTGAAATCTAATTTATTCCCGTGATCAAAGCTGAATTTTCAGCATCATTACTCCAGTCTTCAGTGTCACATGATCCAGAAATCACTCTAATATGATGATTTGATGCTTCTGATTAATATTCGGTGGAATGAATAAGAGATTTAATGTCTTCTTTTATCTTCAGTTGATTTCATCTAAGGCTGTGGCTGGAAGTCAGTTGTTGTTTCTCTTTCCTTCAGAGATTCTGCTTGTTAACAGCAGGCGTTCATCACTAACGCTCAATCATCACTTGCTTAATCACTTAATTATCTCATTAATATATTTTGCTGTCTGGCCTTGACTTCTTTTCTGATGTTAAAGGGATAGTTCACCCAAAAATGAAAACTATCCCATGATTTACTCACTCTCAAGCCATCCTAGGTGTTTATGAGTTTCTTCTTTTAGCCGAACACAATCAGAGTTATATCCTGGCTCTTCCAAGCTTTATAATGGGAAGTGCCCAATATAGAGGTCAGAGGTCACTCTTCTGCAGGAACTAGACTTGCGTATGGCCGTTACCGGAGGCCAGTGATTATAGCTTATAAAGTTCGCTTCGCTTCAGAAGGCCTTTATTAACCCCCTGGAGCCATATGGATTACTTTTATGATGGATGGATGCCATTTTTTGGGCTTCAAAATATCAGTTAATATTCACTTAATAATAATAATAATTCATTACATTTTATATAGCGCTTTTCTCGACACTCAAAGCGCTTTACATAGAAGGGTGAATCTCCTCAACCACCACCAATGTGCAGCATCCACTTGGATGATGCGACGGCAGCCATATTGCGCCAGAACGCCCACCACACACCAGCTTACTGGTGGAGAGGAGACAGTGATGAAGCCAATCAGTGTATGGGGATGATTAGGAGGTCATGATGGACAGAGGCCATTGGTCAAATTTGGCCAGGATGCCAGGGTTACACCCCTACTCTTTCGAAAGACATCCTGGGATTTTTAATGACCACAGAGAGTCAGGACCTCGGTTTAACGTCTCATCCGAAGGACGGATAAACTTCTATCATAAAGCTTGGAAGAGCCAGGACATTTTTTTTATATAACGCTGATTGTATTTGTCTGAAAGAAGAAAGTCATATACACATAGGATGGCTTGAGGGTGAGTAAATCATGGGCTAATTTTCATTTTTGGGTGAACTATCCCTTTAACAAATGGAAGCTGTATTGTACTTTTTTCAGATTTTGTGCCGAACCCAGACATGAATTTATGATATTCACACACACACACACACACACACACACAGGAGACTACGATAAGATGCGTCCTGACAAAGACGAGCAGAAGATCAAAGTGGAGAAGATGGTCCTCCATCCTCACTTCCACGAATACACCTTCGACAGTGACATCGCTCTGCTGTACCTGTCTGACCCCGTGACCCCGGGTCCGTTCGCCGCTCCGGTTTGCCTTCCCAACGCCAACCTGGCGGAGCGCCTCCTGAAGCCCGGGGAGCAGGGCCTGGTGACGGGATGGGGGTGTGTGGTAGATTTTTCTTCTTTCACACCTGATTTAAGTCTACCTGGGTCGTCTACTAATCAACGTTAGTTTTCCTGGGTCTCGTCTACTAATTGACGTCCCTAAACGTCTCCTGATCGACGTTAGTTTTCCTAAGTCTCGTATACTAATTGACGCCCCTAAACGTCTCCTGATCGACGTTTGTTTTCCTAAGTCTCGTCTACTAATTGACGCCCCTAAACGTCTCCTGATCGACGTTTGTTTTCCTAAGTCTCGTCTACTAATTGACGTCCCTAAACGTCTCCTGATCGACGGTAGTTTTCCTAAGTCTCGTCTACTAATTGACGTCCTTAAACGTCTCCTGATCGACGTTTGTTTCCTAAGTCTCATCTACTAATCGACGTCCCTAAACGTCTCCTGATCGACGTTAGTTTTCCTAAGTCTCGTATACTAATCGACGTCCCTAAACGTCTCCTGATCGACGTTAGTTTTCCTAAGTCTCGTCTACTAATCGACATCCATAAACGTCTCCTGATCGACGGTAGTTTTCCTGGGTCTCGTCTACTAATTGACGTCCCTAAACGTCTCCTGATCGACGTTAGTTTTCCTAAGTCTCGTCTACTAATCGACGTCCCCGAACGTCTCCTGATCGACGTTAGTTTTCCTGGGTCTCGTCTACTAATCGACGTCCCTAAACGTCTCCTGATCGAGGTTAGTTTTCCTAAGTCTCGTCTACTAATCGACGTCCCCGAACGTCTCCTGATCGACGGTAGATTTCCTGGGTCTCGTCTACTAATCGACGTCCCTAAACGTCTCCTGATCGACGTTAGTTTTCCTGGGTCTCGTCTACTAATCAAAGTCCCTAAACGTCTCCTGATCGACGTTAGTTTTCCTAAGTCTCGTCTACTAATCGACGTCCCTAAACGTCTCCTGATCGACGTTAGTTTTCCTAAGTCTCGTCTACTAATCGACGTCCCTAAACGTCTCCTGATCGACGTTAGTTTTCCTGGGTCTCGTCTACTAATCGACGTCCCTAAACGTCTCCTGATCGACGTTAATTTTCCTAAGTCTTGTCTCCTGATCGACGTCCCTAAACGTCTCCTGATCGACGTTAGTTTTCCTAAGTCTCGTCTACTAATCGACGTCCCTAAACGTCTCCTGATCGACGTTAGTTTTCCTGGGTCTCGTCTACTAATCGACGTCCCTAAACGTCTCCTGATCGACGTTAGTTTTCCTAAGTCTCGTCTACTAATCGACGTCCCTAAACGTCTCCTGATCGACGTTAGTTTTCCTGGGTCTCGTCTACTAATCGACGTCCCTAAACGTCTCCTGATCGACGTTAATTTTCCTAAGTCTCGTCTACTAATCGACGTCCCTAAACGTCTCCTGATTGACGTTAGTTTTCCTGGGTCTCGTCTACTAATCGACGTCCCTAAACGTCTCCTGATCGATGTTAATTTTCCTAAGTCTTGTCTCCTGATCGACGTTAGTTTTCCTGGGTCTCGTCTACTAATCGACGTCCCTAAACGTCTCCTGATCGATGTTAATTTTCCTAAGTCTCGTCTACTAATCGACGTCCCTAAACGTCTCTTGATCGACGTTAGTTTTCCTAAGTCTCGTCTACTAATCGACGTCCCTAAACGTTTCCTGATCAACTTTAATTTTCCTAAGTCTCGTCTACTAATTGACGTCCCTAAACAACGTTAGTTTTCCTAAGTCTCGTCTACTAATTGACGTCCCTAAACGTCTCCTGATCGACGTTTGTTTTCCTAAGTCTCGTCTACTAATCGACGTCCCTAAACGTCTCCTGATAGACGTTAGTTTTCCTAAGTCTCGTCTACTAATCGACGTCCCTAAACGTCTCCTGATAGACGTTAGTTTTCCTAAGTCTCGTCTACTAATCGACGTCCCTAAACGTCTCCTGATCGACGTTAGTTTTCCTGGGTCTCGTCTACTAATCGACGTCCCTAAACGTCTCCTGATCGACGTTAATTTTCCTAAGTCTTGTCTCCTGATCGACGTCCCTAAACGTCTCCTGATCGACGTTAGTTTTCCTGGGTCTCGTCTACTAATCGACGTCCCTAAACGTCTCCTGATCGACGTTAGTTTTCCTAAGTCTCGTCTACTAATCGACGTCCCTAAACGTCTCCTGATCGACGTTAGTTTTCCTGGGTCTCGTCTACTAATCGACGTCCCTAAACGTCTCCTGATCGACGTTAATTTTCCTAAGTCTCGTCTACTAATCGACGTCCCTAAACGTCTCCTGATTGACGTTAGTTTTCCTGGGTCTCGTCTACTAATCGACGTCCCTAAACGTCTCCTGATCGATGTTAATTTTCCTAAGTCTCGTCTACTAATCGACGTCCCTAAACGTCTCTTGATCGACGTTAGTTTTCCTAAGTCTCGTCTACTAATCGACGTCCCTAAACGTTTCCTGATCAACTTTAATTTTCCTAAGTCTCGTCTACTAATTGACGTCCCTAAACAACGTTAGTTTTCCTAAGTCTCGTCTACTAATTGACGTCCCTAAACGTCTCCTGATCGACGTTTGTTTTCCTAAGTCTCGTCTACTAATCGACGTCCCTAAACGTCTCCTGATAGACGTTAGTTTTCCTAAGTCTCGTCTACTAATCGACGTCCCTAAACGTCTCCTGATAGACGTTAGTTTTCCTAAGTCTCGTCTACTAATCGACGTCCCTATACGTCTCTTGATCGACGTTTGTTTTCCTGGGTCTCGTCTACTAATCGACATCCATAAACGTCTCCTGATCGACGGTAGTTTTCCTGGGTCTCGTCTACTAATTGACGTCCCTAAACGTCTCCTGATCGACGGTAGTTTTCCTAAGTCTCGTCTACTAATTGACGTCCCTAAACGTCTCCTGATCGACGTTAGTTTTCCTGGGTCTCGTCTACTAATTGACGTCCCTAAACGTCTCCTGATCGACGTTAGTTTTCCTAAGTCTCGTATACTAATCGACGTCCCTATACGTCTCTTGATCGACGTTAGTTTTCCTAAGTCTCGTCTACTAATCGACATCCATAAACGTCTCCTGATCGACGGTAGTTTTCCTGGGTCTCGTCTACTAATCGACGTCCCTAAACGTCTCCTGATCGACGTTAGTTTTCCTAAGTCTCGTCTACTAATCGACGTCCCCGAACGTCTCCTGATCGACGTTAGTTTTCCTGGGTCTCGTCTACTAATCGACGTCCCTAAACGTCTCCTGATCGAGGTTAGTTTTCCTAAGTCTCGTCTACTAATCGACGTCCCCGAACGTCTCCTGATCGACGGTAGATTTCCTGGGTCTCGTCTACTAATCGACGTCCCTAAACGTCTCCTGATCGACGTTAGTTTTCCTAAGTCTCGTCTACTAATCGACGTCCCTATACGTCTACTGATCGACGTTAGTTTTCCTGGGTCTCGTCTACTAATCAAAGTCCCTAAACGTCTCCTGAACGACGTTAGTTTTCCTAAGTCTCATCTACTAATCAAAGTCCCTAAACGTCTCCTGATCGACGTTAGTTTTCCTAAGTCTCGTCTACTAATCAAAGTCCCTAAACGTCTCCTGATCGACGTTAGTTTTCCTAAGTCTCGTCTACTAATCGACGTCCCTAAACGTCTCCTGATCGACGTTAGTTTTCCTAAGTCTCGTCTACTAATCGACGTCCCTAAACGTCTCCTGATCGACGTTAGTTTTCCTGGGTCTCGTCTACTAATCGACGTCCCTAAACGTCTCCTGATCGACGTTAGTTTTCCTAAGTCTCGTCTCCTGATCGACGTTAGTTTTCCTGGGTCTCGTCTACTAATCGACGTCCCTAAACGTCTCCTGATCGATGTTAATTTTCCTAAGTCTCGTCTACTAATCGAAGTCCCTAAACGTCTCTTGATCGACGTTAGTTTTCCTAAGTCTCGTCTACTAATCGACGTCCCTAAACGTCTCCTGATCAACTTTAATTTTCCTAAGTCTCGTCTACTAATTGACGTCCCTAAACGTCTCCTGATCGACGTTAGTTTTCCTAAGTCTCGTCTACTAATTGACGTCCCTAAACGTCTCCTGATCGACAGTAGTTTTCCTAAGTCTCGTCTACTAATTGACGTCCCTAAACGTCTCCTGATCGACGTTTGTTTTCCTAAGTCTCGTCTACTAATTGACGTCCCTAAACGTCTCCTGATCGATGTTAGTTTTCCTAAGTCTCGTATACTAATCGACGTCCCTATACGTCTCTTGATCGACGTTTGTTTTCCTGGGTCTCGTCTACTAATCGACATCCCTAAACGTCTCCTGATCGACGTTAGTTTTCCTGGGTCTCGTCTACTAATCGACGTCCCTAAACGTCTCCCTGATCGACGTTAATTTTCCTAAGTCTCGTCTACTAATCGACTTCCCTAAACGTCTCCTGATCGACGTTAATTTTCCTAAGTCTCGTCTACTAATCGACGTCCCTAAACGTCTCCTGATCGACGTTAGTTTTCCTGGGTCTCGTCTACTAATCGACGTACCTAAACGTCTCCTGATCGACGTTAGTTTTCCTAAGTCTCGTCTACTAATTGACGTCCCTAAACGTCTCCTGATCGACGTTAGTTTTCCTAAGTCTCGTCTACTAATTGACGTCCCTAAACGTCTCCTGATCGACGTTAGTTTTCCTAAGTCTCGTCTACTAATCGACGTCCCTAAACGTCTCCTGATCGACGTTAATTTTCCTAAGTCTCGTCTACTAATCGACTTCCCTAAACGTCTCCTGATCGACGTTAATTTTCCTAAGTCTCGTCTACTAATTGACGTCCCTAAACGTCTCCTGATTGACGGTAGTTTTCCTAAGTCTCGTTTACTAATTGACGTCCCTAAACGTCTCCTGATCGACGTTAATTTTCCTAAGTCTCGTCTACTAATCGACTTCCCTAAACGTCTCCTGATCGACGTTAATTTTCCTAAGTCTCGTCTACTAATCAACGTCCCTGAACGTCTACTGTTCGACGTTAGTTTTCCTAAGTCTCGTCTACTAATCAACGTCCCTGAACGTCTACTGTTCGACGTTACTTTTTCTAAGTCTCATCTACTAATCGACGTCCCTAAACGTCTCCTGATCGACGTTAATTTTCCTAAGTCTCGTCTACTAATCGACGCCCCTAAACGTGTCCTCATCGACATTAGTTTTCATGGGTCTCGTCTACTAAATGGCATAATACATTAAATAATTTACCTACAATTTGATTAGTTCTTCATATGCAAACCCTTCTGTTACTAGGTAGAAGCAAACTCGGTTTTCTTGATTGCTTCACTTTGTTATTTAATCCCGAGTTTATATATTTAGATATCCATCTAGTTTTTTCCAGTATTTCCCCTTTTTGTTATATCCAGACATGATTCACTAACACACACACACACTCAGTTTAAAGTTTATACCAAAGGGTTTGGAAACATTTAGGATCAAAAAAGCATATGAATGTTATTCCTGCAAGAAAAATAAATGTTAGTTATGATTAATAAAAAAAATCCATCACAGGTGCGACTCGCTTCCTTCAGCGCTCCTCTCGATTCCTGAGGAAGGTGCTTCTCCCGGTGGTGGATCAGATGAACTGCATCAACTCCACGGAGCAGGTGATCACGGATAACATGTTCTGCGCGGGATATCTGATGGCGGAGATGGACGCGTGTACGGGCGACAGCGGCGGACCCTTCGTCGTCAACTACCGCGGCACGTGGTTCCTGGCCGGGGTCGTCAGCTGGGGCGAGAGATGCGCTGCCGAGGGCAAATACGGGGTTTATACACGACTGGGAAACTATTTATCCTGGATACGGGAGGAGATGATGAAAGAGGAATCTGCGAAAGTACAGGGAATATTGGCGCCCCATTATGCATTAACTAACAATGAGCTATTACACATTTTTAATTAATCCTTGTTAATGTTAGTTAATAAATATGCAACTGTTCATTGTTAGTTCTTGTTATGCTGTAAAAAAAATGTTTTTGGAAGTTGTAAATAAAACTAAATAAAAAAATAAAAAAAGATTATTAGCCTGTTATACAAAAAAAATATTTCAATCCTTATACTTTAATTGTTTTGTGTAATTAATTGATATATACTTGCAATTTTTAGAGCGAAAATGTTTCTACACAATTTTTTTTTCAGTGTATCTTTCGCTCCATTAAATATATATTAACAGACACAACTTTTGATTTTAATAATATACTAAGATTACTAAATGCTTTAGAAGTATTGTTCATTGTTAGTTCATGTTAACTAATTAAATTGTACAGTGTTACCAATGTTTTGCTTGTTTAGTGCATCTTTTTTTCGGCTCTAAAATTTTCATACAAAGAAAAACATGTCTGATATGGATATGCAAGAAATACAATAACTCTTAAAAATAAAAAAGGGGAAAAACGTGTCCCTTCGTGTGTGTGTGTGTGTGTGTGTGTATATATACTATATATAGAAAATGTATATATATATACTTTTTTATTTTTAGGGACGTAAATATATTTTTCATAAGTAATATTTCATAATATTTTGGTCACTTTTCAAAAAATATTTTCAATCTAAATATATTTGTCCAAATACTTTTGAAAAAAAATGCATTTAGCCAGAATGTACTATAAGGTTGCCAACGCATTTCCCCCATTAAGTATATTTAGTTTTGGCATTTAAAGGTTGAAATAAAAAAAATATTTTCAATTTGAAATATACTTTTCTTTAAGCAACATATATTTGCCAGGAAGAAAATATTTTCAGTGAATTTCATTTAAATTTCCAGTAGTTCTGGATCTTGAGGAATTGCTTCTGTAACCGTGTAAAGTTCAAAGTCTTCCAGACACATGATTCTTTAGTCATACTTTTAATATTTTATTGTGTAATATCATTGGTTAAAGCTTGTTTTGGATAATCGCCTCCTGATCAGTTTAATCAAATGACATTCACATGTTTATCAAACCAAGAGACTTTTTAGGAAGTGTTGTGCAAGTACTATCAATAAAATTACATTATGGTTTTACCTACATTTGTGTCACATTTGCATTGTACACGGTGTATTTGACAGAGCAAATAAGAAAAGAGCAGGGAGCACATGAGTAAAATGTAGAACATGGAAACTCTTTATTATGAAAGATACATCAGAACCAAACGCATAATGTTCCCAGTTCATCTCTCTGGGCTCTGAATACATATTAAACGCGCAGCTACGCGAACTCAGGCATAGCTACAGCACAGACACGCGAGATCTGGCGCTCAGCCGGCAACATTGGACAGGAAACACAACAGAAAGAGGAGAGGAGGAGCGAGTGGGGGGGTCAGAGAGGCATGCGGTTGCCCTCCACGCTGATCTTCACCGCGTGTCCCGTCTTCGTCAGCCGCTTGATGTCGGCGAAGCGGCGCAGCTGTTTATCTACTCGCGACATGCCCTTCTTCATCGGCCCCTGAGCGACAGAGAGGAAGAGTCAAACACACCGGTCACAAGTATACTGAGAAGAACTGGTGCAAAACAAGCCCGTGTTAAATTAACAAAAATAAATAGGAAACTATTTAATTTTTTTTTATTATATATAAATAAAAGGAAACTATTACAAGCAAAAACAAGGCAATTAAAAAATATATTCATACTTTTAAAATACATTTTTTTAATACTATAAGCGATAAGCCAATTAAAAATATTTGATTTTTCTTTTTAAATAACCAAAATACATTATTAGTATTTGATTACAAAAAAATTATATATATAATTTTATTTAATTATAAAAAAATATGATAATTTTAAATTAACAAATAATGAATAAATAGCAAACTTTTACATGCAAAATCAAGGCAATTAAAATAATGAAAAAAATAAACGCAAGCAAAAAAAAAAAATCTTAATATTTTTTTCAATGAACAAAAATAAGAATAAATAAGGAACTATTACATGTTAAAAAAGAATTAAAAAGATCAATATTTGATATAAATAAAAAAGGAAACTTATTACAAGAAAAAACAAGGTAATTAAAAAAAAAGTTTTTTAATAAATTTTTAGAAAACAGTTACAATAAACATGTATCTTTTTTAAATTAATATTGTTTTAAAAAACATAGTACACTAATACAAGTAAATATAATATAATTAAAAATAAATGTATCAAAAAAAGTAAATAGGAAACTATTACAAGCTGATTAAAAATCGTTCTTCAAATTTTTTTTTAATAGGACATTATTATAAATAAGAAAAAAGGAAACTATCTCAAGCAAAAACAAGCCAAAAAAAAAAGATTAAAGGAAATTTTTATAAGCAAAAGTCAATCCTTTTATTTTAAATAAAATAAACAGGAAATTACTAAAAGCAAAGTCGCTCGACCTAAACACAAAGAAAGATCAAGCCAATTAAAAATGTGCATTTGCCTCTAATACAATAAAACACAAGCCAGTTTCTGTGAGAATCAACCAGAGCTGATAGTGTCACAGTCACACACACACACACACACACACACACTCTCGGGGCGGTTACTTCGTCCCGTTTATGGTAAGAAACATCCAAAATTAGTTTCAGTAACTTTCATTAAAGGTGCAGTGCGTAATATTTATGCGGATCTGTTGACAGAAATGCAATATAATATACAGAACTGTGTTTTCAGTGGTGTGTAAAGACTTAATGAACCGTTATGTTTTTATTACTTTCTCTCTAGCAAAAATCCACTTTTGCTAGTTTAGCGACGAGAAAACTGGTCGGCGCTCCCGGCGCATTGGTGTAAGAGGATCTATTCTCTTAATGAGTAACGGGTTTGTTTTGGGCGTAACGACCAATCAGAGTCTCATCTCCCATTCCCTTTAAAAGCCAGTTGCGCTCGCGACATGGCGGACTCGCTAATAACATGAGCGAAACACACTTGCGTCGCGCCGGGTGTGTGACAGCGCCCCTGGTGTTAGTTGGGGTCTCTCCTTCACTACACTGTCTCCAGTGCAGCATGCAGAGCCATGCACACTTACTGCCCCCTCAGGCGGGACCAGGAACTACAGGGGCATTCGGTTCCCCTCGATGCTGATCTTCACAGCACCCTGTGGGCGCCGCTGCTTTCTCTCCTCCGCAAAACGCCGTTTGTGCTTCTCCATCAGGCTGAGGCCTTTCCTTAAGCTCGTCTACCAATCACATAACAGTCAAAAAACCTCCTCCGCCAATCAGAGGGGGGATACTTGAGGAATTGAAATTGGCAAACTCTATATATCATTATTTGTTTAAGTCAGATAAAGAAACGTCTCCATCCTGTGCAAACTCCTCTCACTCTTGATTTGAGCAAGAGACATCTGTCAATCATTTCTCAGCCACGCCCCCACACACATGCCCCGCCCACTTACTCGGTTTGAGTCTCCGTCCACGTTCCATTTGGGCCGAACCACGTAATCCTTATTGGACGGCATCGGCACACGAGCCCTCGCACAAAACCCTGGGTCACCCGGCCTTAACGCCCTGAGAGAGAGAGAGAGATTTGTTAACAATAATACAAAATTAACTATTATATCATTTGTATAATATATTATAAAATATAAATTTAAGTACAATAAAATATTAAATTACCATAATTTTCATTAATTATGCATTAAGCATTAAGAATTCATTAGCATTAAGAAAAATATTAAATTACAATGTATATATATATATATTATAATTTTTAAATGCATTATATAATTTGTATATTTTAATATAATCAAATATTAAATCAATCATTTTCATTAATTAGCATTAAGAAAAATATTAAATTATAATGTATATATATTATATATATTATAATTTTTAAATGCATTATATAATTTGTATATTTTAATATAATCAAATATTAAATCAATCCTTTTTATTAATTAGCATTAAATTAAATATTAAATAATGTATATAATTTTTTAATGCATTGTATAATTTGTATATTTCAATATAATAAAATATTAAAATCAATAATTCATTAATTAGCATTAAGAAACATTAAATTAACCAAATTATATAATACATTTATTTATAATTGTATTCGATTTTACTTATAATAAAACAATATATTAAATTATAATATTTGTATTAATTAGCAATACAAATATAACATTATATATTAATACATTTTTAATTATAATATAATAAATGCATTTTCATATAATAAAATATTAAATTATAATAATTTATCAGTTAGCATTAATAAAGATTGAATAACAATGAATAAATTATATAATAGGTTAAAATAATAATATGCATAGTTTCAATATATTAAATTTCATTCATTTGCATTAATAAATATATTAAATGACTGAATTACACAAATTATATTTTTAAATAATTTTAAATTATAGTAATATATTAAATACATTTTATTATAATAAGATATTCAATTATAATATTATTATTATTATATTATACAATAATATTATAAAACATTAATAATTTGCATTAAATATTAAATTATAATGAAATACACAAATTATACAATACATATATACTCAATAAAATTATATAATGGAACATTAAATTATAATAATTTAATAGTTATTACAAACTAGCTGAGACATATTTTTTTTTAAAGTGGAGATTATCACAAAAGATAAAATAATATATAAAGAAAACCAATAAAATGTGCTTAATCTTAAGAAAATGACACATTACAAACATTTATAAAATTAAATAATATATTTAAATTGTAGCATATTTATAAATGATGGTAGTCTCTATAGGCTAATAATAAAAAAACACATTAAAATTGGCTTTATAATCTTTCATAAAGCTTCACTTCACTATGAAAACTAAAGTACAGAGAGAAATAAAGGAAGTGTAGAGCCGTACTTCTCCTCTCCCGTCAGCACCTTCTCCAGATCTCTGCGAGGAGTCTGTCCACCAGAGCTGTGGAGGAACACACACACACACACACTGAGACGGAGAACAGATGCATCATGGGATACGCTCAGGCAAACATGCGGTCAGTGTTTGAGTCGGATGACAGACGGCCCAGTGTGATCACATTCACCTGGATACCAAAACCTCAGTGTAAACACACACACACACACACACACACACACACACTGTTTAAAGAGCTCAAGATGAGAGGGAATGTGAATGGAGTGATCAGGACAAAAAGGTCAAAGGTCAGGACGCATCACTACTGAGACCGATTCAACAAATCTGAAGGAATACAATCAATTAAAACCCGATAGAACAATTTGATCCAAGTTTTTTAAGGCGAGACACGGCAGGCAAAAACATCGTTTTTTTTTTCACTGGTCAATTTTGAGATTTTGGGCTATTTGTCTTCAATAACATGTCTTCTTTCAGACTTGTGGTGAAAAAAAAGTCCAAAATACACATATAGGTCTTTATTTTACTAACTTTGTCTATTTGCGTCTATACATTTCTCCGAAATTCAACAAAAGTTGGCGTTATAAATCAACGCGCTGCTCCGCGATCTCTCTCTGCTTCCTTTAATCTCACACACGTCTGTGAAGCTCTCTCTCTTCTGTACAATGCTGTCAGATCCAAATATGGTAATTTCCTTTTAATCAGCAACCAATCGTGAAAGTAAAATGGGCATTTAACCCTAAAAGCGAAATCTCATTGGCTGATGTCAATTTCTGACACCGTGATTGGTTCAGATGCATCACGTGACGCGCTCTGACACTCAGATGTGTGTTTGACTGTTTTTCTGTTCAGTTAAAGGCCATAAATGCTGTTTATAAGTTTTGATGTGATTTAGGAGGTTTGTATTGTTGTTGATAATGATGTGATGAGATATTGTGTCAGTAAATAGTTGTTTCTACTAAAAAAGTATTATTTTTTTACATTACAAATCTTTAAATGCCTTTTTCTCAAAATGGGTTTTTTGTCATTCTCCAGTATAAACATCTCAGCCGATGTACACCAAACTCTCCAGTTACACACTTAGCAGTATTCTGAAGATATGTTCAGAGGGATTTGTTAATAAATCATTCCTGGCCTGATTTATGGGACATTTTAATCCCAAAAATATGGCGAAAATCGATTTTTTAAGGCTATGGACAGTATATTTAGATTTCCTAGGTAATGAAAGCATATATCCTGAAATCCCTCTGAACATCTTTCTTCATCTTGTGTGTAATCAAAATGAAAAAAGAATTTTGCACCTGACTTTATCATATGTTCAGATCTATCTACCGAAAATATATGCAAAAATGTGCATATTTAATGAGATAATACCTAATTTGCATAATTAAACATACAAATTTCAAAAACTTGTAATACATTTTTTTTATGAACTTGTGTAAGTAATCAACTGAGGAAGTTTCATGGTAATATCTATTATTTTTTAATTGTACCCTATTCACCTGTAGTGTCTCGCCTTAAGAAATAAAAACACAGTTTGAATCAAGTCTGATTAAATAAATTATATTTGAAACTAGCTATTTATATTTATATATACACTAACTATTTATATATATTTATTAGGGCTGTCCGTTAAACACGTTATTAACGGCGTTAACGCAAACCCATGTTAACGGCGTCAATTTTTTTATCGCGAGATTAACGCCTAGAAAACTTTGTAATTTTTTTCACATGCTTTTGCAACAACTAGTAACGTTAATAAAACTACAACACCACAGCGGATCTAGCTAGACCAGAAACAAAACAACAGCGCGCCGCACACACTGGTTTGGGCTTGCGAACCCATAGATGTGCGAACCGGCCAAAGAGTGGACGAGAAGCGCAGCGCCGAGCCGCGTCTAGGACAACTCGTATCGCACATCGGACGCGCACTTTCTCAGTTTATGGCCAGCAATAAAAAACGCAGAATGGCGCCGCCGGTGTGTGTACATTCATAGAGAATAATGTGTTAGAATTTTAAATACGCGGCGCGGCGCTTCTCGTCCGGTGTGCGACCCGCTTTAACGTTACGTTTTGAGTGGATGAATGATGAGCGCGAGACGCCGAAATGGACGCCAATAAGATTCTGAATGGAAAGTTTACTTTTAAAAAGTTGCCAAATGGTTCAATTGACAAGACCAAAGTGATCTGTGTGTTGTGTCGTTGTGAACTGCTGTCATCGCGGCACGTCCAGTCTAAACACCACTTGATGGCCAAGCACACACACACACACACACACACACTGATGCGTTTCTCCGCCCACTCGTCAACATCAGTAACGTTACCTCGTCAGTGTTTCTTTCACCCTTTTATTGATGGACAGTGTTACATTGTGTGAGAGATTATTTGCTCCAAGTGAGAATGTTAGTGTGAAATTGAACAAAATATATGTTGTTTTCAAAAAAAAACATTTGCACAAAGCAAGCCGATCCACTTTTCCATGTTGATAAGAGCATTAAAATGAGAAAAAAAATAATGGAACAAAAAGAAATCAAGAGACATTTAGAATAGATAAAAATGTGCGATTAATCGCGAGTTAACTATGACATTAATGCCATTAAATATTTTAATCGTTTGACAGAACTAATATTTATATATACTGACTATTTATATTTAAATAGTCAATAATTTTTATATATATATATATATATACATATCAAATCGAACTACTGTTACAGTTCACAGTAAAAAACAATCTAGAATTTCCTAAATATAATGTAATAATTTTATTTTATAGTACAATTGTAAATGTACAGGCTATATTAATTAAACTTGCTGAGACGGACATTTTCCTCTTTTCATTGCATTTCATTGCATTTGATCTGCATATAATTTAATAATGTTAGTCTGTGTTTTTATTTTGAACTAAAAGCTCTACTAGGGACAAGTGTTGTGAATTAGCTTTAGCTAAAAAACACTGATACACACATCAGACGAGTGTTTAAGTTTATCTGTCTGTCCCCTGTCTAAATAAACAAATAATAATGATAATAAATCAAGTTCACTTTCGCATCTTCTTGCACTCGAAAGGCTGATTGAATAAAAGAATAGAATGATTTTTCTTTCACACACACACACACACACACACACACACACACCAGTGTTAGAAACATTCCTGAACATGAGGCAGGGTCATGCTCTCACACACACACTCACGTGCGCGCACGCAATCATGCTCTCACACACACACACACGTGCGCACGCAATCATGCTCTCACACACACACACACACACTCACGTGCGCACGCAATCATGCTCTCACACACACACACACACTCACGTGCGCACGCAATCATGCTCACACACACACGCACACAGACAGACACACACGCACACAGACAGACACGCACGCACACAGACACACACACACACACACACACACACACACGTTAGAAACATTCCTGAACTTGAGGCAGGGTCATGCTCTCACACACACACACACACACTGAACCTGGGCGCAGGGGCAAAGACGTTGGGCTCCACCGGCCTCTCAGACGTCTGAGGCTCACTTACACACACACACACACACACACACACACGGAGAGGAATGAGTGAAGATGAAAGACAGATGAAGAGCACATCACTGGCTGTGTTCACACACACACAACTTGTGTTTCAAACGCACTGAATTCATTCCGATTGATGAATATGAACGTAGTGTTTACATGAACGATAAACATGTGATCGAGTTGATGTGTGTGTGTTTATACATCACAGGCTTCAAATCGGGATATGCGCACACTGCACGAACACACACAGTTTCCTGATGTCTGCACATAATAACTATTCTCATACATTGGTTCAAGTGTTTACATGTTCTCTCGATCGGATTAGAAAAGGAATAAACCACTAAATCCACATTTCATTGGGATCGAGCTCGATCGGGTACGGCGTTTACAGGACGGCGCGTCACTAGCGCTGGTCGCTAGCGGATCACAGTGAGCGAGTGTTACCTGAGTCTGCGGCGCGGGGCGATCTGCTGGTCCAGGTCTCTCTGCTGTCGCTCTTCTCTCGTCATTCCCTTATAGTTCGACGTCAAGCCGAAGATGGGCCGCGACCACTCATCTGCACACACACACACACACACATCTGGTTTACTATATTTGTGGGGACTCTGCATAGACATAATGGTTTTTATACTGTACAAACTGTATATTCTGTCTCCTTACACTACCGGTAAACCTACCCATCACACACACACACACACACACACTACCCGACCCTTAAACCTACCCATCACACACACTCACACTCACACTCACACTCACACTCACACTCACACTCACACTCACACACAATAACCCTACCCCTAAATCTACCCATCACACACACACACACTAACCTGACCCCTAAACCTACCCATCACACACACACACACACACACACACACACACACACACTAACTCGACCCTAAACCTACCCATCTCTCTCACACACACACACTAACCCGACCCCTAAACCTACCCATCACACACACACACACACACACACACACACACACACACACACACTAACCCGACCCCTAAACCTACCCATCACACACACACACACACACACACACACACACACACACACACACACACACACTAACCCGACCCCTAAACCTACCCATCACACACACACACACACACACACACACACTAACCCGACCCCTAAACCTACCCATCACACACACACACACACACACACACACACACACACACACACTAACCCGACCCCTAAACCTACCCATCACACACACACTAACCCGACCCCTAAACCTACCCATCTCACACACACACACACACAAACCCGACCCCTAAACCTACCCATCACACACACACTAACCCGACCCCTAAACCTACCCAACACACACACACACACACACACACACACACACACACACACACACACACACACACACACACACACACACTAACCCGACCCCTAAACCTACCCATCACACACACACACACACTAACCCGACCCCTAAACCTACCCATCACACACACACACACACACACACAATAACCCTACCCCTAAATCTACCCATCACACACACACTAACTCGACCCCTAAACCTACCCATCTCTCTCACACACACACACTAACCCGACACCTAAACCTACCCATCTCACACACACACACACACACACACACACACACACACACGACCCCTAAAGTTAAACCTACCCATCACACACACACAAACCATCACATCACACACACACAAATTCAGGTCTAAGTCCCCACCGGGAGAGAAAAACACACACACAGAGAACAGCAGGAACACACACACACACACACACACACACACACACACACACACACACACACAGAGTACAGCAGGAACACACACACACACACACACACAGAGGAAGAGAGGCTCGTACTGATGAGTTTGAGCGCGAGGTCCTTGTTGGGCCGGGACTCTTTCGGGTGTTTGTAGAGGTACATCACGGCTCGGCCGATGCCACTGAGCTTCAGTGTTTCCTGACTCACGCTGGGCAACTGGACACACACACACACACACACACACACACCGCATTTATTACAACCTTCAGGATACCTTTATTAATTTTACTTATACAATCTTAACACGACTAAGATAGGAAGATAATACTAATAAAAATATGGTGCCCACTCCATCGCCAAATAAATAAATAAAAGTAGTATTTGAGTTTATTGGCATTTCAGCATTAAAATAAATAAATATTAACGTGTATATATTTTTTTTAATTTATGCATGCATAAATTAAATAAAAATATATAGAAGCACATAAATCAACAAATTGTGTGTGATGAAGCCTGTGTAATGCAGTTAAACGGTTAATAAATACATTTATTATTAAATTTAAATAATAAATCAGAAGTTAATAGTGTGTAATATTTGAGATACAATCAGATTTTTTCTGTTTTTGCTCAATTTTGGCAAAGATATGATCTATAAAGCCAGAGCAGAACTGTGACGCGTCTCTGAGCAACACAGCGGTGTTTCGTTTCTGAATGAATCTGCGGTTTGAGCGAATCGCATGAATGAACGATTCAACGACTTATTTAGACATTTAACATTTAGTTTCTTATTTAGAGTATCATTTCATTTTTTTTTCCTACTAATAAAAAAAAAAACCTTAAAGGCATAGTTCGCCACAAAAATAAAAATGCTGCTGTTGAAGCCTAAAAGTTTATGTTATAAGTTGTTGAATAAAAAACATTTCTAAAGCTACTTTTAGCCTTGTAACGCCTATTTAATACTTTTCTCATTTAACCCAATAATGACTTTAAAATGATCTTTTAGGATTAATTTCTCAGCCAAATTTGAGTAGATTAATTTGCAATTAATCAGATTAATTAATCGCCACATCGTGTAATGAATTAGAGTACAAATTTTAATCGATTGACAGTCCTATATATCCCCTAAAAAAGGTGAAACTAATATATTATATAGACTCATTACATGCAAAGTGAGATATTTCAAGCCTTTATTTGTTATAATTGTGATGATTATGGCTTACAGATTATGAAAACCTTTTCATAATGTTCTAATTTTGAAATTTGGAGTTTTCATAATCATCAAAATGATATCAAATAAAGGCTTGAAATATCTCACTTTGCATGTAATGAGTCTATATAATATATTAGTTTCACATTTTAAGTTGAATTACTGAAATAAATAAACTTTTGCACCATTTTTCCACTTTCACCTGCATTTACTTATTTTATTTTACACATACATACATCATAGGCTGTAATACAACGATGTCAAGTATATATGTTGCATCACTAAGATTAGTTGTGTGTTTAAACAGACTCACTTCCTGCAGGATCTTGAGGAGTTCCTCTCGGATCTTGAGTGCTGGGAGACTCCGATCCGGGAGAGGACTGATCCACTCCTTAATGGCAGCCATCACACCGCTGTCTATAAACGTCTCCTTCAGGTCCTGCCTGCACACACACACACACACACACACACACTTAATCACACTTCTATTCGAATATCATAACGACTAAAGACTCTAAACGGAGTTTGCTTTTGCCCTGAAAGTACAGCTAATAAACACACACACACACACACACACGCTGATCCTTCAACAAGACGAGGAAACACTCACTTCTTTAAATGCATCACCACTGTGGGGAGCAGCATGAGCTTCTTCAGAGCTGGTTTCTTTGAACTGTTCAGAGTCCGGTCCTCCTGAAACACACACACACACACACACACACACAGTAAGTGGGGTACTGTAGACATGATTCCTGTCCCACTGAGAGATGAGTTATGATCATTTTCTATGATAGATAAATAAACAGTATGTCACAGATAACCTCTTGACATTAGAGTAGTTCACTTCAGAATTAAAATCTCCTGATAATTTACTCTCCGCCACATCATCCAAGATTAGGGTTGTAACTATACACGTATTCGTGTTGAACTGTTTGGTACAAGGCTTTCGGATCAGTTTTCGGTACGCATTTTCAAACCGAACGGTTCGTTGGACCATTTTTCCTGCCGACCAAAAATTTAGATATTTTAATTGTAGGCGTGCGCGTGGCAAGCGCGCTCATAATGTAAGAGGC
The DNA here is from genome assembly GCA_033366665.1 of Phoxinus dragarum. Lineage (NCBI taxonomy): Eukaryota > Metazoa > Chordata > Actinopteri > Cypriniformes > Leuciscidae > Phoxinus > Phoxinus dragarum. The sequence continues at coordinate 22,596 of JARPMJ010002757.1, forward strand.
GCAGGCGCGACCACAACATTGCCCAACATCAAATGGCATATGTAATGTAAGCGGAACGAAACTGAGCTGCTCGTTATTGTGTGGTTGACGGACCGGTTATCAGTTTGGACCAATGCAGCGTGAGCCGATCTTGATTAAGCAGCTGTTACTACACAGCGAGATCCAGTAAAGAAAGCATTTGAATTCGCCCACTGAAGTAATAACATCGCATTTCTCTGTTATTAACGGATCAAACAGCGCTGACGTGGAAACCAGGAAGAAACATTGTGCCGTGAATGAACTATTCAGTGTCCACAGATCCATGGATTTACTGTAGTAACACTCACTGTAACCATGGAAGTGTGGCAGGAATAGTAAGGTTTGGCTATAATGCTTTCAAGTAACATTACATCGGTTTTATTTTGACATTATGAATACAATTGCTGCCCTCAAATGTTAATCTGAACTAAAATAAACCTGTTTATAACTACTACAATATTACTATTACTATTATTATTTAATTTTGTCCAAGGAGCTGTTTTGTTTTATTTGCTCCTAGAAAAGTCAAGTAAAGCTCCATCATTGCTAAAAAGAAAAAAGAAAAAAAATCATACTTTATGATGTTAGTTTTAATAAAAATAAATGAAATCAAGGACATTTTTCTGGCATTTCTTTCTTTTTGCTGTATCAAAAACGTACCGAACCGTGAATTTTGTGAACCGTTACACCCCTATCCAAGATGTTCACATCTTTCTTTCTTCAGTGGAAAAGAAATGCAGGTTTTTGAGGAACACACTCCAGGATGTTCTCCATATAGTGACCTCAATGGGGTCCAACGGGCTGAAGGTCCAGATGTGAGTCTCAGTGCAGCTTCAAAGTCTCGACACGACCCCAGCCGAGGAATAAGAGTCTCATCTAGACAAACCAGCCGACATTTTATTTAATAAAAAAAAATACTTTAACTACAAATGCTCATCTTGCACGTCTTCACACACTGCGTAATCACGTTGGAGAGGTTCGGCGAAAAACTCAAAATCCTCCAACATTGTTGTTTTGTTTGTAAATTTGACTTCCTGGAGTGTTTTGCTCAAAACCCTTCATTTCTTTTCCACTGAAGAAAGAAAAAACGTGAACATCTTGGATGACGTGAGGGAGAGTAAATTATCAGGACATTTAAATTCTGAAGTGAACTACTCCTTTAAGTTATTAATTCCCCCGAAACACACACACACACACACACCTCTGCAGCTTCTGTCATTTTGGGTGATCATCGCGCTCACGACATCGTCCGCATCACTGATGAACGTTCCTCCGTCTCGATTCCGCCTGCGTTTGCCGCTCTGAGCTTTCTTACGGGCCAACATGATGTCAAAGTCTGACATGTGGGACATGCTGAAAAACACACACACACACACAATTACATCTCCTACATGTGCAAAAACACATTTATTCTTAATTCACTTCCTGTTTGCTGTAAAATACATAAGTCAACATGTGGATCAAAACCATATAACAAAAGTTATACAGGGTTTATACAGAGATACTTAAATTGAATTTACCACCTATTTTACTACCATCACAATATTTTTACTACCAACACGGCTTCAAACTTCAACTGTAGCAGTGTTAAGTGTTAAGTAAAGTGACAAGGTAAAGACATGAAATATCTTTCCAAAATGAATTAACCTATTTAATCACAATTTAATGAGGCAATTATAACTTAATTTCAACACTGGGAGGGAGTACAAACAAATAACTGCTACAAAACCATGGCAACACAAACCAACAAAAACATCCTCACATAGCCAATTACAAAAACGGGAAGAGTGTATATTGTAGAAGAGCCACACTGTTTGGATGTATACTTAATTTAGGGCACATTGGGAGGATACTTATAAGATCACTAGCAGCTAACGTTAATGTGGTTCAACCCACAGGAGCAAAATTAAGACCTGCTCCAAACAGTAGCAGCCTGGCAAAAAAAAAAAAAAGGACAAATGACGTTGAAGGTGAATTTAAGGAAAGAGTTTTCCTGAAGTCTGATAAGATTCACTATATGAACTCGCCCTGCTTTCTCACCGCTGTCTCCGGTGCACGCTCCCCAGCTACCCCGCAGCAGTAGGGATGGCCCGATACCACTTTTTCCAGGCCGAGTCCGATACCGATACTTTAATTTTTGGTACTCGCCGATACCGATACCGTAACCGATACCTGTATTTTTATTTTCAATTAATTTAATTCATGCATTTGTCATTTTTTAAATGTATTGGTAGAGAAACCAAAAGAATGTCAAATCATATTTGTTTATTAAATGTAAACTTAATTTGTTCATCAAATATATTTAATGCACTGCATATTCATTACTGTATAAATTAAATATAGATGGATCTTTTTGTGAAGTTACAAAAAAAGGTAGCCTATTTAGTCAAGAGATAATCCTTTGTCTGGTTAACATTAAAACACAGCAGCAGATTAATTTCAACTGCTGCCCCTTTAAGACCGAACGCACGGACCCCATTTGAATTATACTGTCTACGTTCACTTGACATATAATATACTTTGTTTACTAGGATACTCGCCAAGACGGGCGTTTTTACATAGTTTTGTGGTGAATTCATCCGTACAAGCGCAATAGTGAAATAATTCCACTCAGTGTTCGCGCGCTGTCTGAGGCGATGGTTTTCGGGGCGCGCGCTTTGGATGTTTGAAGTTCATGTAACTTCTTGACCTGCAAAATGTCCTGTAATAATGTCGTTAAACATAAATAAGGTAACAGTTCATGTTTTACTTACATATACGATTTAGTTTTAATCCAAATATACGTGCCGAGGTGAACGATCAGCAATCCAGAGCATTCAACAGAAGTGCTCTCTCTCTCTCTCTCTCTCTCTCTCTCTCTCTCTCTGGTCAGTTAATGTTAATAATAAGCTACATGCCTCGTTTTACTTTCTTTGCCATTGACATCCGACTGAACTACAAACTTTCCACTGACGTCTGATGCGCTCGACCAGCTCGCGCTTCGGTGCCGCGGCGCGCTCAATCCACGGCGCGTTTTTCTCTTATCAGCTCGCGCACCACATCTATATAGGCGTTACTATATTTTATTTAATATTTCACTAATATGATACATTTACTTCATAGACAGCCTTCTTTTTTATCCCCATTATACTTTCTGTTATCAGTGCTTCTTTGTCTGGACACAAACACTGTACACACGCTGCCTGGTATCGGTTGTTGGTTATCGGGGGTGCTTTTACGAGTACGAGTACCAGTACATGAGCTCAGTATCGGGCCGATACCCGATACTGGTATCGGTATCGGGCCATCCCTACGCAGCAGCGTCTGTCATCACCATGGTTACGGCTTCAGCCTAGACCACAGCAGAAACTCCGCTGGGAAATGTAGCTTCTGTGAATGCTACCATGTTACTTAATCAGTAAAATAGTTTCACTTTCTGAAAAGCAATTGATGTAGAAAATAGCGACGCTACTGAGAAAAGTAGGTAAACTAGTAACGGCGCTGTTTTGAATGCCGTTTTGAAGTCTTTAAACCGAGCGTCCTCCAGCAAGAGGTCCGAAAACTTGCACTTGCACATATTTACTTGGTAAACTCGCGCGGAGCAGAGGTTTACCGCCAAGCTAAGGTACCAGCTTGAATCGCCCAACGTACACATCGCGTGACGTCATTCCGTTCACTCACGTCCGACCTTTCTTTTCTCTGTCTTTGGGTCCGACTCAAAATAAAAATAAATTCATGGAAGTTTAGTAAAGAAATAGGCCTGCACACGTAAGTTACTCTAATTGAAAACCATATAGAAGGGGCTTCGAAAATTTACTACCTCGTCAGATGACGTTTCCTACTTATTACTGGCCTTAATTTGGGATAATTTAATTTACTACCTTTTACAACCCCGCGGAAACCCTGTTATACATGAATTTTGAACGATACCCGTTCTTGTGTTAGGACAACTTCTCTGAACTTCGACTACTGTATATCAACAGATGGAGGGAATCACTCACTCTTTCCCGCTTCTGTCCACATCATCATCTGAATCCGAGTCGTTGTCCATTTCCTTCTGTCCCGAGACCTGAGTCTGCGTCCGCTCGCCCTCCAGCTCATCCTGATTAAAGCCCTGAACACACACACCACACACACACACACACGACATTAATCATTCCCATTACATACACACAGGAGTCACATGTACTCTATAGCAAACCTCAACTGCTGACTGTGTTATATCGCCGTAAACTGTAACGATACTATTGCACAGCGCTATCGAAATAAATGTGACTTAAGATAATTATTTATGCGACTCTGACGTCATTAATGTTAAAGCGAGTAACTTTACTCACTGTAAACTCCTCCTCTTCTTCATCGCCGGACTCTCCGAAGATATCTGCGATCATTTTCCTGAGGGATAAAAAGAGAAGGTTACTCACTCGCACGCTCGCTCACTCTCACACTCACTCACCTCTCACACTCACTCACTCTCACACTCACTCACTCTCACACACTCACTCACACTCACTCACTCACACTCACTCACTCACACTCACTCACTCTCACACTCACTCACTCTCACACTCACTCACTCACTCACACACACTCACACACTCTCACACTCACACACACTCCTCACACACTCACACTCACTCACTCACTCACACTCACTCACACTCACTCACACACACACTCACTCTCACACTCACTCTCACTCTCACACTCACACTCACTCACTCACTCACTCACTCACTCTCACTCACTCTCACTCACTCACACACTCACTCACACTCACTCACACTCACTCACTCACTCACTCTCACACACTCACTCACTCACTCACTCACACTCTCACTCACACTCACACTCACACTCACTCTCACTCACTCACACACTCACTCACACACTCACCTCACTCACACTCACACTCACTCTCTCACACACTCACTCTCACTCACACTCACACTCTCACTCTCACACTCACACACACTCACACCTCACACACACACACACTCACACTCACACTCACACACACTCCTCACTCACACACACCACTCACCACACACTCACACACACACACTCTCACACACTCTCACTCTCACACACACTCACTCACACACACACTCACACACACACTCACTCTCACACACACTCACTCTCACACACACCACTCACTCTCACACACACTCACTCTCACACACACCTCACACTCACTCTCACACACACTCACACTCCACACACTCACTCTCACTCACACTCACACTCACTCTCACACTCACTCACACACACTCACACTCACACTCACACTCACTCTCACCACACACACTCACTCTCACACACACTCTCACACTCACTCTCACCTCACACTCACTCTCACACTCACTCTCACTCTCACACTCACACACTCACACTCACTCTCACTCTCACACTCACTCTCACACTCACTCTCACACTCACTCTCACTCTCACACTCACTCTCACTCTCACTCTCACTCTCACACTCACTCTCACTCTCACTCACTCACTCTCACACTCACTCTCACTCTCACTCTCACACTCACTCTCACACTCACTCTCACACTCACTCTCACACTCACTCTCACACTCACTCTCACACTCACACTCACTCTCACACTCACTCTCACACTCACTCTCACACTCACTCTCACACTCTCACACACACTACTCACACTCACTCTCACACCTCACTCCACACTCACTCTCACACACACTCACTCTCACACACACACTCACTCACACACACTCTCACTCACACACACTCACTCTCACACCACACTCACTCTCACACACTCACTCTCACACACACACACTCACACTCACTCTCACACACACTCACTCTCACACACACTCACTCTCACACACACTCACTCACACACACTCACTCTCACACTCACACTCACACTCACTCTCACTCTCACACTCACACTCACTCTCACACTCACACCACTCACTCTCACACTCACTCTCACACTCACACTCACTCTCACACTCACTCTCACACTCACTCTCACACTCACTCTCACTCTCACACTCACACTCACTCTCACACTCACTCTCACTCTCACACTCACTCTCACCTCACACACTCCACTCTCACACTCTCACTCTCACACTCACTCTCACTCACACTCACTCACACTCACTCTCACTCTCACCACACTCACTCTCACACTCACTCACACTCACACACACACTCACACTCACTCTCACACTCACTCTCACACGTCACTCTCACACTCACTCACACTCACTCTCACACTCACACTCACTCTCACACACACTCACTCACTCACACACACTCACTCTCACACACACTCACTCACACACACACTCACTCTCACACACCCCTCACACACACTCACTCTCACACACACACACTCTCACACTCACACTCACACACACTCACACTCACACACACTCCACACACACTCACTCACACACACTCACTCTCACACACACACACCTCACACACACTCACTCTCACCACACACTCACTCACACTCACTCTCACACTCACTCTCACACACACTCACTCCCTCACTCTCACACTCACTCTCACACTCACTCACACTCACTCTCACACACACTCACACTCACACACACTCACTCTCACACACTCACACTCACACTCACACTCACTCTCACACTCACTCTCACACTCACACACACTCACACTCACACTCACTCTCACACTCACACTCACCTCACACTCACTCTCACACTCACACTCTCACACTCACTCACTCTCACACTCACTCTCACTCACACTCACTCACACTCACTCTCACACTCACTCTCACACTCACTCTCACACTCACTCTCACACTCACTCTCACACTCACTCTCACACTCACTCTCACACTCACTCTCACACTCACTCACACTCACCTCACACTCACACTCACACTCTCACACTCACTCTCACACTCACTCACTCACACTCACTCACTCTCACACTCACTCACTCTCACACTCACTCACTCTCACACTCACTCACTCTCACACACACTCACTCTCACACTCACTCTCACACTCACTCTCACACACACTCACTCTCACACACACTCACTCTCACACTCACTCTCACACTCACTCTCACACTCACTCTCACTCTCACTCTCACTCTCACTCTCACACTCACTCTCACACTCACTCTCACACTCACTCACACTCACTCACACTCACTCTCACACTCACTCACACTCACACACACTCTCACACTCACTCTCACACCTCACACCACTCTCACACTCACTCTCACACTCTCACACTCTCACTCTCACACTCACTCTCACACACTCACTCTCACACTCACTCTCACACTCACTCTCACACTCACACTCACTCTCACACACTCACTCTCACACACTCACTCTCACACACTCACTCTCACACACACTCACTCTCACACACACTCACACTCACTCTCACACACACTCACTCTCACACACACTCACTCTCACACACTCACTCTCACACACACTCTCACACTCACACACACACTCACTCACACTCACTCTCACACTCACTCTCACACTCACTCTCACACTCACACTCACACTCACTCTCACACTCACTCTCACACTCACTCTCACACTCACTCTCACACTCACTCTCACACACTCACTCACTCTCCACACTCACTCTCACACACTCACACTCACACACACTCACTCTCACACTCACTCTCACACTCACTCTCACACTCACTCTCACACTCACTCTCACACTCACTCTCACACTCACTCTCACACCTCCTCACACACACTCACTCACACTCACACTCACACTCACTCTCACACTCACTCTCACACTCACTCTCACACTCACTCACTCTCACACCACTCTCACTCTCACACTCACTCCACTCTCACACACACTCACTCTCACACACACTCACTCTCACCACACACTCACTCTCACACTCACTCTCACACTCACTCTCACACTCACTCTCACACACACTCACTCTCACACACACTCTCACTCTCACACTCTCACTCTCACTCTCACTCTCACTCTCACACTCACTCTCACACTCACTCACACACTCACTCTCACACTCACTCTCACACTCACTCTCACTCTCACTCACTCTCACACTCACTCACTCTCACACTCACTCACTCTCACACACACTCACTCTCACACACACTCACTCTCACACACACTCTCACACTCACTCTCACACTCACTCTCACACACACTCACTCTCACACACACTCTCACTCTCACACTCACTCTCACACTCACTCTCACACTCACTCTCACACTCACTCTCACACTCACTCTCACACTCACTCTCACACTCACTCTCACACTCACTCTCACACTCACTCTCACACTCACTCTCACACACACTCACTCTCACACACACTCACTCTCACACTCACTCACTCTCACACACACTCACTCTCACACACACTCACTCTCACACACACTCACTCTCACACACACTCACTCTCACACACACTCACTCTCACTCTCACACTCACTCTCACACTCACTCTCACACTCACTCTCACACTCACTCTCACACTCACTCACACTCACTCTCACACTCACTCTCACACTCACTCTCACACTCACTCTCACACTCACTCTCACACTCACACTCACTCTCACACTCACTCTCACTCTCACACTCACACTCACTCTCACACTCACTCTCACTCTCACACTCACTCTCACTCTCACACTCACTCTCACACTCACTCTCACACTCACTCTCACACTCACTCTCACACTCACTCTCACACTCACTCTCACACTCACTCTCACACTCACTCTCACACTCACTCTCACACTCACTCTCACACTCACTCTCACACTCACTCTCACACTCACTCTCACACTCACTCTCACTCTCACACTCACTCTCACACTCACTCTCACACTCACTCTCACACTCACACTCACTCTCACACTCACTCTCACACTCACTCTCACACTCACTCTCACACTCACTCTCACACTCACTCTCACACTCACTCTCACACTCACTCTCACACTCACTCTCACACTCACTCTCACACTCACTCTCACACTCACTCTCACACTCACTCTCACACTCACTCTCACACTCACTCTCACACTCACACTCACTCTCACACTCACTCTCACACTCACTCTCACACTCACTCACTCTCACACTCACTCACTCTCACACTCACTCACTCTCACACTCACTCACTCTCACACTCACTCACTCTCACACACACTCACTCTCACACACACTCACTCTCACACACACTCTCACACTCACTCTCACACTCACTCTCACTCTCACTCTCACTCTCACACTCACTCTCACACTCACTCTCACACTCACTCTCACACTCACTCTCACACTCACTCTCACACTCACTCTCACACTCACTCTCACACTCACTCTCACACTCACTCTCACACTCACTCTCACACTCACTCTCACACTCACTCTCACACTCACTCTCACACTCACTCTCACACTCACTCTCACACTCACTCTCACACTCACTCTCACACTCACTCTCACACTCACTCTCACACTCACTCTCACACTCACTCTCACACTCACTCTCACACTCACTCTCACACTCACTCTCACACTCACTCTCACACTCACTCTCACACTCACTCTCACACTCTCACACTCACTCTCACACTCACTCTCACACTCACTCTCACACTCACTCTCACACTCACTCTCACACTCACTCTCACACTCACTCTCACACTCACTCTCACACTCACTCTCACACTCACTCACTCTAACTCACTCTAACACTCTCACTCACACACACACACACAAAGAGCATTACGAGCACTAACTCCTCCTCATCTTCGCCGGACTCGCTGTCGCTGCCGAACAGAGCCTTCTCGTTCTTCCCTTCACCAGTCTTCATCGCATCCTCCTCATCCTCACTGTCTGAGCCCAACTCCTTCAGTTTAGCTGCTAAACTCTTATCAGGACCTCCAAAGCCTTCATCACTGCCAGAGTCTTCATCATCAGACACCAGCCTGCTCTTCTTCACCGCTACAGAGTCACAACAACCACCACCATCATCATCATCATCATCATCATCAGATGACATCATACAGTGAGAGTTAATGACAGACGGTACCTTTCTCTTCATCTTCGTCACTGTCTGACAGAACGGCCTTCTTCCTCTTCACTGGAAGACAATTCACAAAAAAACGTGATCACTGATAGATTATGAATTTATTATAATAAAATTGTAATTATAGTGATCAGACTATAATAATAATATTGTAAACAATAACATTAAAAATAATTACCGGTATGTATTTATTGTATGCAAGTATTAATAATATATAATACAATTAATATAATTATAATAATTTTATTATATTAGCATTACAAATATATTAAATTTAAAATAATAATCATAACAGATTATGATCATATATATATATATATATATATATATATATATATATATATATATATATAATGAATTTGATTATATTAGCATTATAAATATAATATTTTATTTAAGATTATAATCAACAATTATAAAATATGTACTTTTAAATTATAATAATCAAATTATTATAACATTATAATGAATAATTGAAAAAAAATTTATCATAATAAATACAATATACACATGTAAATAATACTATTAATATTATAAACTACATAAATAATCATATTATAATCTGATTACATTAGCATTATAAATATATTAGTAGTATAATTAATAATAATCATAATCTAATTTAATCTATAATTTTATTACATAGTCTAATTATAGTAACATTATAATAAAATTATGAATAAATTTATATAATCGTTTTTTAAATAAATGTATTATATATATACATAAAAAGCAGTATTAAAAATAATATTAATATAACTATAAATAATCATATGTATATTATGCATACACATATATATACATGTACACATGTAATGAAACAAGTTGTTTATAAATAGTAAACAAACATACCAGGCTTCTCCTCTTCATCTTCATCGTCACTGGCCAGAGCCCGTCGTTTGGGCCCTTCATCTTCATCATCACTAGCCAGAGCCCGTCGTTTGGGCCCTTCATCCTCATCATCACTGGCCAGAGCCCGTCGTTTGGGCCCTTCATCCTCATCGTCACTGGCCAGAGCCCGTCGTTTGGGCCCTTCATCCTCATCGTCACTGGCCAGAGCCTGTCGTTTGGGCCCTTCATCTTCATCGCCACTGGCCAGAGCCCGTCGTTTGGGCCCTTCATCCTCATCGTCACTAGCCAGAGCTCGTCGTTTGGGCCCTTCATCCTCATCGTCACTAGCCAGAGCTCGTCGTTTGGGCCCTTCATCCTCATCGTCACTAGCCAGAGCTCGTCGTTTGGGCCCTTCATCATCACTAGCCAGACCCCGTCGTTTGGGCCCTTCATCTTCATCATCACTAGCCAGAGCTCGTCGTTTGGGCCCTTCATCTTCATCATCACTAGCCAGACCCCGTCGTTTGGGCCCTTCATCTTCATCATCACTAGCCAGACCCCGTCGTTTGGGCCCTTCATCATCACTAGCCAGATCCCGTCGTTTGGGCTCTTCATCTTCATCACTTCCCGCCTGCACCTTTGGCCTCTCCTCCTCTTCCTCACTGTCTGAGTTCATTACAGCTTTCCACTTCCCCGTCTCCTTCCTCCCTCCCTCCTCCTCCTCCTCCTCAGCATCAGAGTCTCTCTGAGTTTTCTGTTTGGGTTTGTCCTCGTCTGAATCGCTGGCCGCATCTGATTTCGGGCTGTTTCTCTTCTCGGGTTCCTCCCGGTCGGAGTGCGCTTTCTCCTCCTCCTCTTCCTCGTCGTTCTCAGAGGTGCTCGCTCTTCGCTTCACAGGGGATCTGCCCTCCTCTTCCTCATCGCTGTCTGCAGGACGGGGCGGCTCGGGCTCTGAATCGCTCCCGTCTGCCGCTCCTCTTCCACGGGCCTCGTGATCCGAACTACTGTCTGCGTTCTCAGACTTCCTATCGTGTGCGGCGTCCTCATTATCACTGCCATCATCCTGCGTGACAATCAGAAAATAACGTCTGTGATATGAACACAACATGAGGGCCAAACATCAGATCCAAACTCACGTCAGACTGTCGTGATCCGGGTCTCGCGTCTTCCTGCTCGTCCTGGACGGGAGTAGCGCTGCCATCATCTGAGAAAACACACATTCACAATCTCAGTTCAACCTACAAACATTCAGCTTCCAGCTCCGGGTGTGGGCGATCTTCCAAGAGATCAAATCACAATCGTATAAACAAACAATCCTGATCTGAATTGCGATCTTTTCAATTTTGAGATGTACTATGGAGAATATCCAGACTAAAAACATGATGAATTATGAACTGATCTATTTGCTCAACTTAAAGTAACACTTTACAAAATGGGCTCATTTCCCAACTCCCCTAGAGTTAAACAGTTTTACCGTTTTCGAATCCATTCAGCCGATCTCCGGGTCTGGCGGTAGCACTTTTAGCATAGCTTAGCATAGATCATTGAATCTGATTAGACCGTTAGCATCTCTCTCAAAAAATGACCAAAGAGTTTCGATATTTTTCCTATTTAAAACTTGAGTCTTCTATAGTTACATCGTGTACCAGCAGCGCAATGATATTACAAACTTAGTGCCGGTCACGTTGGAAGTTACCGAGCTCGGGACTATTTTCAGGCGCTGTGTAATATCATTGTGCTGCTGGTACATTACGCAGGAATGAGAGTATAGTTCCTAGTCATATTGACCTAGAAAGAACCGCACTCCAGTGGTTCAAGTCTTACCTTTTAGGTAGGTCCTTTAGCGTGTTGTGGAGGGGTGACGTGTCTAAGACCCAACATCTAGCTACTGGAGTGCCTCAGGGCTCAGTGCTTGGACCACTTCTCTTCTCCATCTACATGACATTACTAGGATCTGTGATTCAGAAACATGGCTTTTCCTACCACTGCTACGCTGATGACACGCAACTCTACCTCTCAATCCAGCCGGATGATCCGACTGTGGCCGCTCGCATCTCAGCCTGCCTGACAGACATATCTGGCTGGATGAAGGACCACCACCTTCAACTAAACCTTGCAAAGACAGAGCTACTTGTAGTCTTGGAGTTGTAATTGATGATCAATTGAACTTCACGGACCACATTACTAGCACTGCCCGCCCGGTAGGGCTGTAAACGATTAATCGTGATTAATCAAATCCAAAATAAAAGTCAGATTCAATGATCTATGCTAAGCTAAGCTAAAAGTGCTACCGCCAGACCCGGATATCGGCTGAATGGATTCGAAAACAGTAAAACTGTTTAACTCTAGGGGAGCTGGGAAATGAGCCTATTTCCAAAAAAAAAAAAAAAAAGTGGAGTGTTCCTTTAAACACAGTATTGCATTAAACAATCAATAGTCATTAAACCCCCGAGTTAAACGTTAAACACTGCATAGTCTTCACTGTATGAATCACACACACTGATTGTTATTAAAGCAGCTGAAGTTATTCAGTCGAGAGCAGAGAGTGGGTTTGTCTTCAGCATTAATGACAGATAGCAGCAGTTCCTGCATTAAATGCACGGATCTAATATAATGATACGCATCCGATTTCTTTCCCAGCTGTTTATTCACTAAAGACATAACAGACTGGCTTATGGAAATATTCACAAATACGGATGTTTTTGGACATATTTTAGTGTATATTTGAGTGTTTATGCGCCGGCTGAAACCCCGAGTACACTTTACTCGTCCGTGTTTCTCTCCGTCCGACAGAAAGCGTGTAGAAATCAGTCCATCTCGCAGTTTAATGCACTTTAATAAGCCTTTTTAAAATAAAGCATGTCCCGCATTTTACAGCAGTCACGTCACATGATTTGGACGTGAAGTTTAGGCTTTTTAGGAGGGGCGAAAGCACACCGCTTTAAAGGACAGAAACGGCGTGAGGCATAATGACCATTTTATCTTGATTATCACGTTCTCATAATCGTTGGACAGCAAAATCAAAATCTAAAATTTTACTCATCTGTTGAATTTTAATTTTTTTATAACCCTTAAATGTATGAATGTTTCGCTAATCATTATTACGTACTATGGTCTTTAGCGACCCGGATCTATACCTAACACAGACGGATCTCTACCGGTCGCGATAACATAAAACTCTCCTGATATTAGAGAAACAATCGCAGAAGAATAAAATAAAGGGTATTTAGGAAGGGTTCAGTTTGAGCAGATGTGTTATACCATCATCACTTTTCTGTGTCAAAGCTCATTTCCTCAGTGCATTCAGCATCTGGCTTACATTCAATCACCATCTCAAAAAGCGATCATTTTCTAAATGAATATATTACCAGATCCATCATCAAGTGACAGTGACACTAATATCGGACTGCGTTCAGTACTTGCTCTAAGTTTAGCTGATAATACTTCTTATTCTTTTGTTTTCTGTTCACATGATATAATCACAGATGAATCTGATTTGAGGCATCTAAAAAAAATTGAAAATCTGCTGTTTTAGGATTTACAGCATGATCACATAATATACATAATGTACTAACGATATAAGGACGTCAAATATACTACTGCTAATAAAATAAGAGTAAGCCACTTCAGTAATATCATCAGTAATGTTATAGTATCAGATTGTAGTACGTACACAAAAACACTGTTATTTTAAGGTACTCAACGAATACCATGGTGCTTGTACAAAAACATTGTAATGCATGTTTATCACATTTATACACCATGGTATTTACACAGTAGATCAAGATATTTCAAAAAATACCAGTGTTACCATGGTACTTGTCCAATAAAACATGAAAATAACATTGTACTTGGATGAATTATAAAATTAATGCATGTGTCCTATACTCAAACACAATGATATACTAGGAATACCATGGTGTTTACTGTTTGTGTTTACCATAGTACATGTTAAAATAACATGAAAATACCATGGTACTTTGATTAATTATATGGTAATGCATGTTTACTATACTCAAACACCATGATATACTAAGATTACCATGATGTTATGTCCAAATGCATGGCATTACTATGGTACATGTCCAAAAAACATGAACATACCATCGTACTTTGATTAATTTTACGGTAATGCATGTGTATTATAATCAAACACCATGGTAATACCGTGGTACATGTCCAAAACGCATGAAAATATCATGGTGCTTTGATGACTTATATGGTAATGCTTGTGTACTACACTCAAAACACCATGCTATGCTAAGGATACCATGGTGTTAGCATGGTATTACCATGTTAGTGTTTCGCAATGGTCGGGAATAAACAGTGTGTTGTGGTTGTTGTACCTGAGCGGATCTCCTCGTCTCCATCCATCTGGACTCTGGACGGAACCGCGCTGCTTCAGCTTCACTTGAACACACACTCACACACACAGCCGAATAACAACAATACACCCAGAACAGAGTGTGATGTGATGTCAGATCCGCAGTATCAGAAAACGGATCTTCTGTTGACCCGCGGAAATCTTCTATCTGTCCGAGTCTTTAACATGGGCTCTTATTGATTATACTATCGATGTATTACTGATGGTCAATAACTGTACGTGTTTTCCATTCTTCCTCTAAAATGGTGGTGTCGCCGCGCAATGAACGCATGCGTGTGTGCGCTCCGGCGCTTTGAAATTACGTCAGTCAAAACGTCACCATGGCGAGGGCGGGGCATAGCAAGCGCGCGTTTTTTTTCCGTCAAATTAACATCTAATTACAAATCAAATAATTTCCATTTCATATAGTGTTTATTCCGAAGATTGCACGTTTGATTGATTTCTTATAGAATAGCTAAACTATTTAATAGTGATTGTTAGCAAATGTAACAAACATTTCATGTCTTTTGAGACTTACATTTATATATTTAAATTTAATATAGTTATTTTTATTTGTTCAGTGTGCTTGTTGTCAATATGAAATGAATTGATATAAATAAATGAATTAAATAAATTAACAAAACAAAAAAGAGCTTATAAAAAATTAAAGTCTGATGTTTTTTTTATTTTGGGAAAATATTTGATAGATAAGTGAAGATATAATAAGTTGTTTCAATCTTTTTATTATGAATGTTAAACTTTAATTTCCACTTCTTGTAGAAAGTTTTTCTCAATGTGGAATATTTTCTCAGCTATTTACTATTTTATTACTGTAACATCAAAATAATGAAAAAATGCAGACAAACATATATTTTGTAGATATTTTCACTCTTAAGATGTGTTAATGTACGGAAGCCCTGAAACCGCAGCGTTAAAAGAATAATAATAATTCTAGCATTTCGAGATTAAAGTAAAAATATTTCGACTTTATTCTCAAAATATTGCGACTTTAATCTCGAAATATTTAAACTTTAATCTCAAAATATTTCGACTTTATTCTCAAAATATTGCGACTTTAGTCTCAAAATATTTAAGACTTTAATCTCAAAATATTTAAGACTTTAATCACAAAATATTTCAACTTTATTCTCGAAATATTTAAGACTTTAATCTCAAAATATTTAGACTTTATTCTCAAAATATTTAGACTTTAGTCTCAAAATATTTAAGACTTTAATCTCAAATATTTAAGACTTTAATCTCAAAATATTTCAACTTTAATCTCAAAATATTTAAGACTTTAATCTCAAAATATTTAGACTTTAATCTCAAAATATTTCAACTTTATTCTCGAAATATTTAAGACTTTAATCTCAAAATATTTAGACTTTAATCTCAAAATATTTAAGACTTTAATCTCAAAATATTTAGACTTTAATCTCAAAATATTTAGACTTTAATCTCAAAATGTTTAGACTTTAATCTCAAAATATTTAACTATAATCTCAAAATATTTAGACTTTAATCAAAATATTTAACTATAATCTCAAAATATTTCAACTTTAATCTCAAAATATTTAGACTTTAATCTCAAAATATTTCGACTTTAATCTCAAAATATTTCAACTTTAATCTCAAAATATTTCGACTTTATTCTCAAAATATTTCAACTTTAATATCAAAATATTTAGACTTAAATCTCAAAATATTTAAGACTTTAATATCAAAATATTTAGACTTAAATCTCAAAATATTTAGACTTTAATCTCAAAATATTTAACTATAATCTCAAAATATTTCAACTTTAATCTCAAAATATTTAGACTTTAATCTCAAAATATTTAGACTAATCTCAAAATATTTAGACTTTAATCTCAAAATATTTCAACTTTATTCTCAAAATATTTCAACTTTAATATCAAAATATTTAGACTTTAATCTCAAAATATTTAAACTTTACTGTAATCTCAAAATATCAAACTTTAATCTCAAAATATTTAAGACTTTAATCAAAAAATATTTCAACTTTAATCTCAAAATATTTAAGACTTTAATCTCAAAATATTTAGACTTTATTCTCAAAATATTTCAACTTTAATCTCAAAATATTTAGACTTTAATCTCAAAATATTTAAACTTTACTGTAATCTCAAAATATTTAAACTTTAATATCAAAATATTTAAGACTTTAATCTCAAAATATTTCAACTTTAATCTCAAAATATTTAAGACTTTAATCTCAAAATATTTAAACTTTACTGTAATCTCAAAATATTTCAACTTTAATCTCAAAATATTTAAGACTTTAATCTAAAAATATTTCAACTTTAATCTCAAAATATTTAAGACTTTAATCTCAAAATATTTAGACTTTAATCTCAAAATATTTCAACTTTAATCTCAAAATATTTCGACTTTATTCTCAAAATATTGCGACTTTAATCTCAAAATATTTCAACTTTAATCTCAAAAATATTTAAGACTTTAATCTAAAAATATTTCAACTTTAATCTCAAAATATTTAAGACTTTAATCTCAAAATATTTAGACTTTAATCTCAAAATATTTAAACTTTAATCTCAAAATATTTAACTATAATCTCAAAATATTTCAACTTTATCCTCAAAATATTTCAACTTTAATATCAAAATATTTCGACTTTAATCTCAAAATATTTAAACTTTACTGTAATTACTATTCTCGACTTTAATCAAAATATTTAAGACTTTAATCTCAAAATATTTAGACTTTAATCTCAAAATATTTAAACTTTAATCTCAAAATATTTAACTATAATCTCAAAAATATTTCAACTTTATCCTCAAAATATTTCAACTTTAATATCAAAATATTTAAGACTTTAATCTCAAAATATTTAGACTTTATTCTCAAAATATTTCAACTTTAATCTCAAAATATTTAGACTTTAATCTCAAAATATTTAAACTTTACTGTAATCTCAAAATATTTAAACTTTAATCTCAAAATATTTAACTATAATCTCAAAATATTTCAACTTTATCCTCAAAATATTTCAACTTTAATATCAAAATATTTCGACTTTAATCTCAAAATATTTCAACTTTTACTGTAATCTCAAAATATTTCAACTTTAATCTCAAAATATTTAAGACTTTAATCTAAAAATATTTCAACTTTAATCTCAAAATATTTAAGACTTTAATCTCAAAATATTTAGACTTTAATCTCAAAATATTTAAACTTTAATCTCAAAATATTTAACTATAATCTCAAAATATTTCAACTTTATCCTCAAAATATTTCAACTTTAATATCAAAATATTTTCGACTTTAATCTCAAAATATTTAAACTTACTGTAATCTCAAAATATTTCAACTTTAATCTCAAAATATTTAAGACTTTAATCTAAAAATATTTCAACTTTAATCTCAAAATATTTAAGACTTTAATCTCAAAATATTTAGACTTTAATCTCAAAATATTTCAACTTTAATCTCAAAATATTTAAGACTTTAATCTCAAAATATTTAGACTTTAATCTCAAAATATTTCAACTTTAATCTCAAAATATTTCGACTTTATTCTCAAAATATTTCAACTTTAATCTCAAAATATTTAAGACTTTAATCTCAAAATATTTAGACTTTAATCTCAAAATATTTCAACTTTAATCTCAAAATATTTCGACTTTATTCTCAAAATATTGCGACTTTAATCTCAAAATATTTTAAACTTTAATCTCAAAATATTTCAACTTTAATCTCAAAATATTTAACTATAATCTCAAAATATTTCAACTTTATTCTCAAAATATTTCAACTTTAATATCAAAATATTTCGACTTTAATCTCAAAATATTTCAACTTTAATCTCAAAATATTTAACTATAATCTCAAAATATTTCAACTTTAATCTCAAAATATTTAGACTTTAATCTCAAAATATTTAGACTTTAATCTCCAAAATATTTCGACTTTATTCTCAAAATATTTCAACTTTAATCTCAAAATATTTAGACTTTAATCTCAAAATATTTAAACTTTACTGTAATCTCAAAATATTTAAACTTTAATCTCAAAATATTTAAACTTTACTGTAATCTCAAAATATTTAAACTTTAATCTCAAAATATTTAAGACTTTAATCTAAAAATATTTCAACTTTAATCTCAAAATATTTAAGACTTTAATCTCAAAATATTTAGACTTTAATCTCAAAATATTTCAACTTTAATCTCAAATATTTCGACTTTATTCTAAAAATATTGCGACTTTAATCTCAAAATATTTCAAATTTAATCTCAAAATATTGCGACTTTAATCTCAAAATATTTCAACTTTAATCTCAAAATATTTAAGACTTTAATCTCAAAATATTTCGACTTTAATCTCAAAATATTTCGACTTTAATCTCAAAATATTTCGACTTTAATCTCAAAATATTTCGACTTTAATCTCAAAATATTTCGACTTTTTTTAAAAGTTGCGGTTCAGAACTTCCGTATAATGTTATTTTTTAAAAATAAATGTAATTTCAAAGTTTTAAAAACCCAACTGTCACTAATAGAATGTTCAGCACATTCCTTCTGTGTGCCAGTGATGATGCGATTGATGACTATGATGTCATAAGGCGTCTGAAGACCTGCCGATGTCATGATGATGACCCGTCTGTCTCTGGCATGTATTGCCAAGATGAAATGTCATATTCCATAAGTGGAAGAAACAATGTGTTAACAACAACAGACAGAACATTTCAATAGTTAAATAGCTTGTTTATTAGTTAGAATAAGACAAACTTTTAAGACATCAACATTGATATTAATATATTGTGCATCACATTATATTAATCGTTATAACTGTTTATGTATTTACTTTTATTCAGTGTGCATTTACAGTCAACATGAAACACATTACTGGACACTCAAGACAAAATACAGTCTTACACTATTAACTAACAATGCTGCAGTATTATTATTAATCTCAGTTCATGTTAATTTCAACATTTACTTATAGTTTTATTGGTTAACATTTGTTATTGCACTGTGATTTAACATGAACAAACAATATTTTTATTAGCTAATGTAATCAAAGATGAATAAATACTGTAACAAATGCATTGCTCATGTTAGTTAATGCATTAAATAATGTTAACCAGTGAAACCTTATTGTAAAGTGTTACCAATATCATTAACAGATAGAACTATTGATTTAAAAATGTTGAAATGAACATGAACTAAGATCAATAAATGCTTGAGAAGTGACAGAACATGTTAACTAATGTAGTTAACCAAATGGAAGTGTTACCGGATAAATCTGAGACATGATGGTTTGGGATGATGAAGATTATGACAGGTAAAGCATTAGAGATGTGAGCCAAAGTGAAAGATGATGCAAGTTATTAAATGTTGTGCAGTTATGAATCCTTCAGGAACGTGCAGTGACCCTCTGCTCCTCTTCCTTCACGGGTCACATGTGGCTCCTTCTCGGCCAAAGGTGACCGAACCTTGAATTTACTTTTTTTCTAGGAAAATCAATGTAATATATTTTCGTTCAATAATTTTTTTTCCGATTATTATTTAGAAATTTGAGGGGATTTTATGACACTATGCAATATTTATAACATATTTATGAGCTATTTTGTCCATTAGAATTTTTTATTTTATTTTTAAATAAATGCAATATTTCACATTTAAAATTTCACATTTAAAATTTCAGGCCTTTAAAATCCTTTTTTTTTTTTTTTTTTTTTTTTTTTTTAAGTGAGAATAGTTTTTAAAATAAATGTTGTAGCTTCCTATATAAAATATATAAAGAGGCTTTTGGATTCCCGTTGTTTTTTTTTTAGACATAATTTCTTAATTTTATTAGGTTTTTCATTTAGATATACATTTTATAAAACTTTTGTCAATGTTTAGATATTTAATTCAGATAAATATCAGATTTTGCATTATGATTACAATCAAACATTAACATTTTGTTAGAAAAATTACAAGATTACTTAGTATTTGATAAACAAATCTAATAATATAAGGACTGGATAGTGATAATTCTTCATTGCTGTGCACTTTGTTCTGCACAGTGTTTTTAGTAGTTTGTAGTCACAATTTGTAGTTTTTTACCACCAAAAGATTCATATTTTTTTTGTATTTTCCATTCATTTCCTATGTCGGCCAATTTTGACCACGGAAGAGCCAAGTGTGACTTTTTTTTTTTTTACCCCTTTAATATATCCAAATTATGTCCATTATTTTTTGTGTGTGTTCACATAGCAACAGATGAAACTTGAAAAATTAGAATATCGTGCAAAAGTAAAAAAAATATATATATATATACATATATATCAGTAATTCAACTTTATAATTGTGATGATTATGGCTTACAGCTTATGAAAACCTTTTCACAATATATAATTTTTGAATTTGGGGTTTTCATAATCATCAAAATTATAGCAAATAAAGGCTTGAAATATCTCACTTTGCATGTAATGAGTCTATATAATTTATTTGTTTCACCTTTTAAGTTGAATTACTGAAATAAATGAACGTTTGCACCATATTCTAATTTTTTGAGATGCACATGTCTTCCAAATCAGATTTTTTCTGAGTGAAGAGACCCAGAGGGGAATGTAAGGTCACTTTAGGTTTCATGTTGACTTCTCCTAAATAACCACTGTGTTCAGTGCAGTATTTGACTGCAGCACAATATAAACAGTTCACAAACGTACATGTCAAAAGCCTTCAGTAAAGCAGTCAGTTCATATGTGTGGATGAAATGAGTCGGACCGCATCACTTCACACAGAAACACACTCATTAAAACAGCTCTCACACACACACACACACTCACACACACCACACACACACACCACACACACACACACACACACACACACACACACTCAGAGTTGTAACATTAAGATTTCCCTCTTTTCGCGTTTTGTTCCCTTGTCCCATAGTGCATCAGCGTGACCTCTGACCTCACGTGACCCGTTCTAGCTTTTCTCCTCGTCATCCTCACAGCTGCGGACGAACTGACGGCGAGAGAGTTTCTCCGGGTCATGTGACGCCATGTTACTGAAATCACGGAAAATATCCTGGAATGTTTCGTCGTCTCCTGAGGAAAAGCCGGAGAACAGGTTTTATTTGTCAAAGTTTCACTACAAACTGTGTTTTTGACCAAAAATACAGTAAAAATTCTGAAATATTATTATAATGTAAAATAACAGTTTTCTATGTGAATATTTAGTAAAGTGTAATTTATTCCTGTGATCAAATCTGAATTTTCAGCATCACTACTCCAGTCTTCAGTGTCACATGATCCTCCAGAAATCAGTGTAATATGATGATTTAATGCTCAAGAAACAATTATGAATATTATTAATGTTGAAAACGGTTCATATTTCTGTGGAAACCGTGATACACTATCATTCAAAAGTTCGAGATATGTCAAATTTTAAAAAGAAAGAAAATGTATTTAGCAAGGATGCATTTAATTGACCAAAATACAGTAAAGACATTTATAAAGATATCATAGAATATAATAATTAAGATCTAGTTCGTCCTAATGTAACTGACGGCATCTCCTTTTTTTTAAATAGTCATTTAAATAATTTATAATTACAATTTTCTAATTATTTTAATATAAAAATAACACTTTAGTTACATTATTCAGCAAGGACACGTTAAATTGACCAAAAGTGACAGTAGAGACGTGTATAAAGTTACAAAAGATTCTATTTAAAAAAAAATGCTGTTCTTTTAGAACCTTCTATTCATATTAATTAAGATTAATTAATTAATCTCACCAACAGATCCGAAGAATCCCTCTGAATCCCTCATTTTCCTCATTCATTCGGGCCATTCTTAACCTGAAACACACACACACACACACACACATTGTATTATTATGATTTCTAACACACACACACACACACACACACACACTGATTACTCACAAAGTGACGATGTCAGCGTGGGCGGTTTCTATGGCGATACTGAGCGGATCGTTTCCCTTTTCGTCAGCTGCGTACTGATTGGCTCCTTTCTTGAGCAGCAGACACACCTGCCTGAAGTGACCAATCACAGATTATCATCATCATCATTATACACCAGCTACGATAAGCATGTGATCATCGAGACATGATGTTTGGTACCCGGTGTGTCCGTATGTGGCGGCGGCGTGAAGAGCGGCCCTGACCGTGCAGATCTCTGTGATTCACATTAGAGCCGTTCTGTAGCAGAAACTCACACGCCAGCAGAGAGCCCTGCCAGACACACACACACACACACACACACACACACACACACACACACACACACACACACACAACACACACACACACACACACACACACACAAAATCAATCACTGAAGACCAGAAACACACATTTAAAGAGATAGTTCACCAACATTTTTAAATTTTGGGGTTAACTATCCCGGAGGCCCGCTGTCACTCACCCCGATGGCAGAACCAATCAGAGCCGTCCGTCCCTCCCGCTCAGGATCACTCCAGTTCACCTCCGCACCCTCGGCCAGCGCCGTCGCCATGGCAAACGAGGTGCCCGTTCAGCGACGCCTGATACAGCCTCTCTCCGGCGCGCAGCTTTGCTGACTCTATACGCTCATGAGAAACGTGTGTTCTTACATACGCCGTGTCCTGATTAGCATTCTACTGCTAATTAATACATCATTTCAATTATACATTTTTTTTATTTTATTTAAAGAAATAATAATAATTGAACTGTAGAATTCATTATAAAATATTTTAACTAACATTTTAATTAAAATAATGTTAGTCTTAATTATATTTTTAATTAATTACAATTATTATAGTTTTTTAATTAAATTGATTTAAAATTTTAAATATCATTACACTGCTAATTAATATATTCATTCGAATTATAAAATAATTTCTTCATATATTATTTAAATTTTAAAGTTCTTAAAAACGAATCATTTAAAAATTCAAAATGTGAAAAGTATATAATTTAATTTTTTTTTAATGAATAATAAAACTAAAATAATTTTATAATTCATTACAAAATATTATCTTAATTAAAATAATGTTAGTTTTAATTATAATTTTGAATAAATTAAAATCATTGCTTTGTTTTTACATTTTATGTTAAATTAAATTGTATTTTAATTACAAAATATTATTTTTAGTAATTAAAATAATTATATTACTCAAGTAATTACAGAAGTTATTTATAATTATCTAATTACTTTAATTATAAAATAATACTTCAAATCAAAATAATTACATTTAAATGACAATAATTTAAAAATCAAATCAATTAAAATAAAATATTTTAATTAACAATTCAAATAATTATACAATTTAATTATGATTTAATAAATGAAAATGAAATTATTTAATTATAAAATATTAAAAAGTATAATTATTTTAATTATTATAACAATTTTAAATTATTTGAATGATAAAATAATAATTTTTAATCAAAGGAACAGGTGTTTTATATTTAAAATAATATTTATAAAAGATAAACAGCACACACACACACACACACTCACCAGCATCAGGACCCGCGCATCACAAATCTTTTCTCCACATACTTGAACCGAATCCACTGTTCTTTATCCTGCCTGAGAGAGGTAATGAATACATTCAAAGCTCTTATATTCCATTGTGTGTGTGTGTGTGTGTGTGTGTGTGTGTGTACCGTGAACTGCCTGCGCTGGGCTTCTGTAGTCCATCTATTGGGTTACGCTCATAAATGGCATTAATGACTTCATTACCCAGAACACATAGCAGCTGTGAAGGGGCGAAGTTAAACAAAGATCAACCAATAGCAAAGCAGAAGCATAACTGACAGAGCTCAGATTAGAATCAGAGACAAAAAACTCACCTAAGTAAAAAATAAACAATAAATGGTATATGGTAACATGTAATTTTTTTATTTATACATGTAATGCATCATCTGTGCAGCATGACTTGCAATTTTGTGTTCTGTAACTAGTTTATATCAGAGATTTTGATAAAACAGTTCAAATGAAATGAATGTCGGACCTTTAACTGTTCCGGCTCCCAGGAATCAAGAGTGAGCGATCGAACTTTGGACAGATGAACGCCGAGGCTCCTGTCAACACAAATCATGTTGACAGGAGTACATAACCGTACATCAAAACAAATAAACCTGATTAAATATCATAGAGTTCATGAGTAATACTATATAAACCATGTTTACTGCTTTAAATCATAATTATATAATAATCATAATGTTTATATGATAATGAAAAATTTTGTGTCCTGACTGAATGTTGACTACAATCTAGTTTATGTATTGTTAAAGGTCCCATATTGTTCACCTTTTTTTGGTAAAAAAGTTTTATTTTAGGTTTTTATTTTGAAGAATATATATTTGCGGTATAAGTACCAATAAAACATCTCAATATATTTTTACAGCTCCTTTCTCAGGAGCTCTGCCAAGAACAGGTCGATTTTGGCCGGTCTACTTAATATTCATGAGCCTGTCTTCTGATTGGCCTGTTGTTTTCTGAGTGACCCACCATTGGTGGAGGTGGTGACTGAGTAGTTCTGACAACAAGTCATAGCAACTGTATGCAGATGATCTGTGGATCAACTGTTTTAAAACGTATATGGTAGTTTCATAACCCCCTAGATCTCTGTTATCATGAAAAAAGCCAGGAAATCTGAGTTTTGACAATATGGATAGGAACTAGATTTAAAATGACCTGTGGATGCCCGAGCACTCGATGCACATGGTGATGCCGAGGTTCACGCTGGCCCAGCGAGGCTCCGCCTCCCCACAGTCACAGCAGCGTTGGTTACCGTTGCCACGGAGAGCCACGCCCAGAGCGGGCGCGTGAGGGGGCGGGTCTAAGACCGGCACAGGGGCGGAGCTCTCCTTCACCTTGACACACACAATATGCAAATGACACAATACAATCAGAGCTTGACATTACGTTTTTTGCTCACCGGCCACTGTGGCTAGCAGGGCTGGGATACTTTCACGATACTTGGGTGCCGATACAATGTGTTGCGATTTTTTAAAGAATTGCTTAGAAAAAGAAAAAGTTAAATCATACACTTATACAGACTGTACATGATGTATAAGATGAGTCATATTCACAAAAGCAAATCACATCTTTCTGACCGTTATTTCAGGAGCATCATACAACACTACATTCTCCTGAATAAATGATTCAATAACAAATACATTTTTTATCAGTCACTTGTCGCCACCTAGAGGCGAAACAATGTAATCGAAAAATGTGTTATTTTAAGCAGCAACTTTAAACTTTAATCCAAGTACTTCTATGATCATTTAAACTATTGAATCACAGAAATAATGATACTATGAGGTTGAAAGACTGTTTGTGAAGCGGGTCAGCGCCAGCACAGCTTTGAATGTTGTGATATGATTTTGTCAGAGTTTAGTGCAATTAGCGAAAGTGAAAAACAACAAATGTGAACATGCTTCCAAGTATATGTGTGCAAATGTGTGTGTGTGTGTGTACCTGAGTGTTTTGATCTGTTACTTGATCGCGGTACGCAATGTCTATACAGCCCAGAACCGCATTAATCCACGCCAACTTCAGCTCCTCAGAGTCGGCCTGTAACACACAACACCTGTGCAGGCAAACACAACGATGCACAATTACTATTACCACAAAACTGAAATTGAGCTGTATGCATCACATGAAAGCTGCATAAATAATCTTTCCATTGATGTGTGGTTTGTTAGGATAGGACAATATTTGGTCGAGACACAACTATTAGAAAATCTGGAATCTGAGGAGCAAAAAAATGTAAACATTGAGAAAATCTCCTTTAAAGTTGTGCATTTATGTTCACGATTGTGCTGCATTCACTCACAAAAATACATGTTTTATATATTTACGGTAGGACATTTACTAAATATCTTCATGGAACATGATCTTAATATCCTCATGATTTTTGGCATGAAAGAAAAATGGATAATTTTGACCCATACAATGTATAGTTGCTATTGCCACAGATATACCCGTGCGGCTCCAGACTGGGTTTGTGCTCCAGGGTCACATATAAGGATAATATTTGTGAGATTTGTATGTGGATACCAAGCTGGCGATATGTGTGTGTATTATGCTCATCTTACTTCTGCACTGACAGCAGCTCAAAACAGAACCGGCGGTCGACCACGTCCAGAGATTTCACTGCACACAGACGCAGATCATCGAACAGAACAAGAGGCTGCTCCTAAAACACACACACACACACACACACACACACACACACTGTGTGAAACGGGAGTGTAACATGTTAATGTGATCAGATGATGGATGATGGTTTACCTTGTGTGATTTTGAGTAGATTAACTGGTTATTTTCAGTGTAAAACCAGCACCTGAGAGATGGAAACAATTACAAAAACAGTGCATTACCATTTTTTAAGCATTTGATGTTGACATGATAATGTAAACAGTATAAAGATCTCTGTATCTCCAGAGTTAATATAGTTTATTATATACACTATTTCAAAATAATGAAATAAAATCTTAACTACAAAAATCGTATTGTAAAATGTACACTTTCGTTGTAGTTTTCCATATTTATAAGTTGTACTAAATTATTTAACATTTCACGTCATTTCTGTTTATTTGTGTTCCTCTCCTGTCGATCTCTTTATCGTGTCTGTGGTTTCATGATTTTCGGCATAAAAAAATATTAACTTTAAAATAATGGAAAATATAAAGACTAATTCAAAATATGAATAATTACAAAAAAAATTCTCTCAGTGATAGTAAAATAACACTGGGTCTCTCACCTCTTCCATGTCTTGTTCTTCTTGCGTGAACGTTTGAACAGGTAGCCTTGAATCGTTCCTCCGTCAGACGGATTACACACAATAATCGCCTCTCCAGACGCATCCTACCAAACACACACAATCATTATCAACCGTTGTCAAACGTACACCATCAAAATATCAACCTCCACAATCATATCAGCTTCCAAACTCACTGTGACTGAACAGACTGAGGCATGACCACTTTGAAAAGGTTTTATTTTTTCATGTTGACATTTGAAACCAGTGTTGGGGGGTGGGGTGTGTGTGTGTGTGTGTGTGTGTGTGTGGGGGGGGGGGGGGGTCCTAAAAAGGAGCTCAGTGTGAGGAAATGCCTTTTCTAGAATTTTTTGGCAGAATCGAAAAGTGAGCAGATCTAAACAGTTTTTAAAGCTTTTCTGTATGCAATAGCACTTTCCTTCCACGAAATGCGAAATACCTCTAGTTTTGTTTTCTTCCAGCTGCGCTCCATTCTAAGTGCTCAGATAATAATTATATTCTAAATGTGTGTGTTTTTTTTAATACAATGCATGTGTATGTTATATAGGGTATGTTATATAGGTTATTCATTTTATATAGGAAATTAATAATAAAAAATAACTAAGTTATAAATAGTCCAGCATGAAGGTCCAGAAGATGATTTGATTCTGATCTGCTTTTTGTACCGTGACAGAATCATTTTATAATTTAGTGAATTTCTCATTTCAGAGTGTTTCATTGAAGAAATGTTTATGTATATAAGAAATGTTTAGATTAAAAAAAAAAGAGTATTTCTACATGAATAATGAGTTTAAATGAATAATAAGCATTGAGTAATGAGTAGAGCGTTTTATGAGTAATGAGAATTTACTCTTTTACTCTTTTAAATTTACTCTCGATATACTCTTTTAAATGAGTTCTGTGTTTTAAGTATATAGTATTGAGTATTTTTGAGTAATGAGTTTTGTGTATTGAGTAATGAGCATTGAGTATGGAGTATTTTTTGAGTAATGAATATTTTTAGTATTAAGTAATGGCTTTTGAGTACTGAGTAATGAGCATTGAGTATATTTTAACTATTTTTACTTTTAGGAGTACACTAGCTATAAGACCCTAAATTGTACCTCCAAACTTGTTGTGTGTGGTCGTCAAAACCTATATAACTCGCACTAAAATCTCACCCTTTGCTGAACGAGCAGGTGTGTGTTTTCCAGGTCTTTCCTCTTGGCAGTGCAGTCAGACGACAGCTGAGAGAGCTGCGCACAGATATTACTCATATTAAACTGCAATATCCATGAAACATTAGCAATCGAACACTCTGTGTCTATGTAAAGGGGTTTGTGTGTGTGTGTGGGGTATAAACTGAGCGTGATGTGTGTGTTCATGTATGACCTGTGAGGCCATCGTCTTCATGGTCGGTTCTAGATCTCTCAGCAGGTCGAATCCCTGGTGGAAAAATGTGTACTGAGCGTGAAAATACGAGAAGACCTGAGAAAGACAGATGATTTTAGTCCGTTTATATTCATCTGAACAAGATGTCATAGTATTTACAAAGTTTTCTGATTAGAGCTCACCGAATTCAGAATATCCAGCTTCTGTTGGACCTTGAAATTATTCAGCTGCAAGAGGAGAAAGAAAAACAATACATTTCACTCATGTTCGGGGACAGCTGGACACGTGGCTTCAAATTAACATGGTTTTGTGCTTGACTAAAATTATATGTGGACTTTAGAAAAAAAATAAATGCAGTAAAAATGTAGAATATGAACCGCTTAAAATACAAAATACAACAATAGAATGTAAAACAAACTAAAATATAATATAAAAAATGCCTATAATAAAATTTGATATAAAAATCTAAACTATAATATAATATAAAAAAAACAAAAATATAAAATGAAACATGCTATTGTAAAATATAATATAAAAATATTAAATGAAATATAATATAAAACATGTTGTAATAAAATATAAAAATATAAACTAATATAATATAAAAACAAAGTAAAATATAATATAAAACATGCCTATATTAAAATATAATATAAAAGATGCATGTAATAAAATATAATATAAAAATGTAAACTATAATATAAAAACAAAGTAAAATATAATATTAAACATGCTTATTATTCAATTTAATATAAAAATAAATAAATAAAATATAATATAAAACATGCCTGTAATAAAATATAATATAAAAAAACTAAAATATAATATAAAACATGCGTATAATAAAATAAATCTGAAACTGAAATATAAAATAAACATGCTGTAATAAAATATAATATAAAAACAAACTAAAATATAATCTGAAACATACCTACAATAAAATATATAAAAAAATATATAATTTAAAAACTAACTAAAAATAATATAAAACAAGCCTATAATAAAATATTATATAAAACTTGCATGTAATAAAATATAATATAAAAACAAATAAAAATATAATATAAAACATGTCGATAATAAAATATAATATAATAATATGAAATAATAGGGGGTCATTTATTTCTTAAAGGTACAGTAGCAGCAACAAGAGCCTGTGTAGTTCTACAGGTCAGGAAAAACTAAATTAAACTGGTTTTGCTTGAGTGCCATTATATGTGGACTTCATTATAAAAGCAAAAATGTAGAACACGTGTGCCTTAAAACAGGGATGCCGAACATTACCTGCAGGCAGTAGTCCAGGGCGAAGTGCTGGTAGCATTTGCGTGTGGCGAGCAGCAAGTGAGTCGCGCGCTCAGCGTCGACGGGTTTGTGTCGGCTGACCTGAGCGTTCTTCACAACGGTGGCATCGAGGTCGTCTCCGATCCGTACGAACTCGCGGCGAGTGTCGCGAATCTGCGGCACAAATCTGTCACGGAACAAACCATTACGCGTTAGTATTGTGAACGTTAGGTTGGGTACCGTTCACCGGTCATTTTAACCAGCACCTGAAATTTTACTGTAATTTAGGCATGTTTACCTCAAAAACTGTAAAGAAACTAAGTCATTTGTAGACGTGTTATTGAGATTATTCCAGAGCTGCCTTGGTCGCTGTCTGCCATTGTCTGTCGCCGCGTTTCCATTACCCTTCAAATTGCGCAAATTAAAAATACGCTCAATGGAAACACGTAAATTTCACAAAAACTCCCATTTATCGCAAAAAAAAAATACCAACCAATAGTTTTTTGTCGACATTTAGAAAGAATCGCAAAAGTTTTACGCAAATCTGTAATGGAAACGCGCCTTGTTATGCTTGAATATTAATAAAAACAACCACTTTAGTAATAAAAAAATAATTTCTATGAAATGTTTTTTTTTTTTTTCACAAATTCTGTGTTGTGAATTTTCTGGTAGTCAAATGAAGACATAAAACATTAATTTAATTGATCTTTTATATGAAATTAAACTTTTTTTTGTCAAACAACATGCGGCACAACTGAGCTTTATACGGTTCAAATTATAACAAAAGTGTGATTATTCCTTAAAGAATAAATTTTTGTTAATAATTTATTATTATTAGTGTTAGTATTATTATTAAATTGAGATATCTAAATTCTACCGTACAACAGTAATATATGATCAAGTTGAAACAGAACTTTTATTTTGACAGGCTGTGTTGAAGACCTTTGAGTGAGTGTGTGTGTGTGTGTGTGTGTGTTACGTACTGTGAAAGCAGGTTTGAGAGCTGCTGGGTAATTGCTCTCTGAGTCTGATCAAACAGCATCTGCATGAAAACACATTTATAATTAAAAATTTGCGCAAGTGCAAAGGGATCGTCTACAAAGGTGCATGTATATCAGCTCTGAAAGAGGCTCATCTCATCAGATTTTACTGGAAATGTATGTATTTAATGTTTTATTTGTGAAGGGAGATAAACTGGAAAAATTAGAATATGGTGCAAAAGTTCATTTATTTCAGTAATTCAACTTAAAAGGTGAAACTAATATATTATATAGACTCATTACATGCAAAGTGAGATATTTCAAGCCTTTATTTATTATAATTGTGATGATTATGGCTTACAGATTATGAAAACCTTTTCACAATATTCTAATTTTGAATTTGGGGTTTTCATAATCTGCCATAATCATCACAATTATAATAAATAAAGTATTGAAATATCTCACTTTGCATGTAATGAGTCTATATAATATATTAGTTTCAGATTAGTTATAGTAGCAGATTTTAAATTTGAAGGGCTGAGGAATACAAAACAAGACTCACCGTCTGAAACTGGATCATTTCTTGAAGGCCTTGGTTGAACTGGCGCAGGCAATTCTGCAGGAACACGAGCAATGAGAGGTCAGCACGAGAGGTCAGCATGAGAGGTCAGCATGAGAGGTCAGCATGAGAGGTCAGCATGAGAGGCCTGGCCAGAGGTCGTGAGCCATCCGACATCTGTACTCACCAGAATAACTCCGTCGTTCTTATGATACGCCGTAAACTCGGCCAGTCCGGAGAGGAACAGCTGATTGCAGGAGGTGTAGTTCTGACCTGCATCCACCATCTGACCACACAACTTCATCACCTAGAGAGAGAGAGAGAGAGAGGAGAGAGAGAGAGAGAGAGAGAGAGAGAGAGAGAGAGAGAGAGAGAGAGAGAGAGAGAGAGAGAGAGGAGAGAGAGAGAGAGAGAGAGAGAGAGAGAGAGAGAGAGAGAGAGAGAGAGAGAGAGAGAGAGAGAGAGAGAGAGAGAGAGAGAGAATCAAGCTAAATGTACAATAGGCTAATATCATGAAAAAAAATTTTTTAATTCCTCCACGGTTCAAAGAAACTTTTAAAGGTGCAGTACGCAATTTCTGAGAAACGATGTTGATATTTGAAATCACCAAAACAAACATGCGCCTCCACAAAATTTTGATAGCTCCGCCTCCACATTCAAGAACACGATATGCAAAACAACTGCTGATTGGCTCACTCTCTCCTCCCTCCATCATGAGTGGACACGCCCCCTTACTGCTGATTGGCTCACTCTCTCCTCCCTCCATCATGAGTGGACACGCCCCCTTACTGCTGATTGGCTCACTCTCTCCTCACTCCATCATGAGTGGACACGCCCCCTACTGCTGATTGGCTCACTCTCTCCTCCTCCATCATGAGTGGACACTCCCCCTACTGCTGATTGGCTCACTCTCTCCTCCTCCATCATGAGTGGACACTCCCCCTACTGCTGATTGGCTCACTCTCTCCTCCCCCATCATGAGTGGACACTCCCCCTACTGCTGATTGGCTCACTCTCTCCTCCCTCCATCATGAGTGGACACTCCCCCTACTGCTGATTGGCTCACTCTCTCCTCCCTCCATCATGAGTGGACACTCCCCCTACTGCTGATTGGCTCACTCTCTCCTCCTCCATCATGAGTGGACACGCCCCCTACTGCTGATTGGCTCACTCTCTCCTCCTCCATCATGAGTGGACACTCCCCCTACTGCTGATTGCTCACTCTCTCCACCCCCATCATGAGTGGACACTCCCCCTACAGCTGATTGGCTCACTCTCTCCTCCCACATAATGAGTGGACACTCCCCCTACAGCTGATTGGCTCACTCTCTCCTCCTCCATCATGAGTGGACACGCCCCCTACTGCTGATTGGCTCACTCTCTCTCCTCCCCCATCATGAGTGGACACTCCCCCTACTGCTGATTGGCTCACTCTCTCCTCCCTCCATCATGAGTGGACACTCCCCCTACTGCTGATTGGCTCACTCTCTCCTCCCCCCATCATGAGTGGACACTCCCCCTACTGCTGATTGGCTCACTCTCTCCTCCCTCCATCATGAGTGGACACTCCCCCTACTGCTGATTGGCTCACTCTCTCCTCCCTCCATCATGAGTGGACACTCCCCCTACTGCTGATTGGCTCACTCTCTCCTCCCTCCATCATGAGTGGACACTCCCCCTACTGCTGATTGGCTCACTCTCTCCTCCTCCATCATGAGTGGACACGCCCCCCTACTGCTGATTGGCTCACTCTCTCTCCTCCCCCATCATGAGTGGACACTCCCCCTACAGCTGATTGGCTCACTCTCTCCACCCCCATCATGAGTGGACACTCCCCCTACTGCTGATTGGCTCACTCTCTCCTCCCTCCATCATGAGTGGACACTCCCCCTACAGCTGATTGGCTCACTCTCTCCTCCCACATAATGAGTGGACACTCCCCCTACAGCTGATTGGCTCACTCTCTCCTCCTCCATCATGAGTGGACACGCCCCCTACTGCTGATTGGCTCACTCTCTCTCCTCCCCCATCATGAGTGGGCACGCCCCCTACAGCTGATTGGCTCACTCTCTCCTCCCTCCATCATGAGTGGACACTCCCCCTACTGCTGATTGGCTCACTCTCTCCTCCCTCCATCATGAGTGGACACTCCCCCTACTGCTGATTGGCTCACTCTCTCCTCCCTCCATCATGAGTGGACACTCCCCCTACTGCTGATTGGCTCACTCTCTCCTCCTCCATCATGAGTGGACACGCCCCCTACTGCTGATTGGCTCACTCTCTCTCCTCCCCCATCATGAGTGGACACTCCCCCTACAGCTGATTGGCTCACTCTCTCCACCCCCATCATGAGTGGACACTCCCCCTACAGCTGATTGGCTCACTCTCTCCTCCCACATAATGAGTGGACACTCCCCCTACAGCTGATTGGCTCACTCTCTCCTCCTCCATCATGAGTGGACACTCCCCCTACTGCTGATTGGCTCACTCTCTCCTCCCACATAATGAGTGGACACTCCCCCTACAGCTGATTGGCTCACTCTCTCCTCCCTCCATCATGAGTGGACACTCCCCCTACAGCTGATTGGCTCACTCTCTCCTCCTCCATCATGAGTGGACACTCCCCCTACTGCTGATTGGCTCACTCTCTCCTCCCCCATAATGAGTGGACACGCCCCCTATATATTATACACACAAACACATACCGGTATATGACTTTGATACAATATTATATAAAAACAAACTAATTTATAATATAATATTAACCTTAAAATACTAATGTTTTCGGCACAAAAAAAACGTATATGCTGGTTGGTCCATCTTACTTTCTCCACACGACTCTGCAGTTCTGCAACATCACTCTCGCATTTATCAGAGACTGCCTGTAAACACACACACACACACACACACACACACACACACATCTGCATAAGTCATACACAGCAGACACACTACCACGCCCCAAAGCATAGTGGGTATTTTACAAATGACATGTCCATGAGCTTTTTAAATGTATAAATCAATTTTAAATAGACTTCTTATTTTAAAATGATAAAAGAATGAGTTTACTAACAATAACAAATTATCGTTTAGAAATGCATGTCATGACAAGACATGACAAGGAGTTTTGGTTCCTTGCCGCTGTTGCCTTACCTTCTGGCTTGCTTAGTTGGGGACATTTATTATTCAATTATTTTCAATAATTTTTTTTTGTATTTTCATTGTTATAACTGTGAAGCTGCTTTGATACAATCTGTATTGTAAAAAGCGCTATATAAATAAAGATGACTTGACTTGACTTGACTTGACAAGACAACTATACCCATCATGACCTAATGAACCACACGCACATTAGCGGACTCATCCTGTGTGTGTGTGTGTGTGTGTGTGTGTGTGTGTGTGTGTGTGTGTGTGTGTGTGTGTGTGTGTGTGTGTGTGATGAATGAGATGCTCATACCTGAATGCAGGAGAGTCTCTGATGCAATCCTCGAAGTCCAGTAAAGTGTCCATGCTTGTGTGTGTCTAACTCTCTCATGCAATATTACACTCTTAACCCAAATGCATAATCCAGACTCGAATGATTCCTGCACGAGGCCTGATGCACAGACTGCATCATCATCACTGTCTCATGCATGAGCCGTTATCTCATCTCACACACACTGATCTTCTTTACATTCACTGCCTGTCAGATGGATAGAAATAACGCGCGCGCCCGCACTGCATCACACACACACACACCGCGGAAAATGCGCTTAGATCAC
This sequence comes from Phoxinus dragarum, assembly GCA_033366665.1. Lineage (NCBI taxonomy): Eukaryota > Metazoa > Chordata > Actinopteri > Cypriniformes > Leuciscidae > Phoxinus > Phoxinus dragarum. The sequence continues at coordinate 58,635 of JARPMJ010002757.1, forward strand.
AGTCAATTAAAAATGAATTCAAGCACTTTATTTAGGTTGTTATCACGATGTATAGTTCTAGTATCGAGATGTGTGTGTTGACAGCTGCCGAGGTGTTAGTTCATGTTGATGAGAGTCGTTTTTCCGGTTGCGGAAGTTATGCGTGACAAGGATGTCCTGTCAGCCATTTTCAAAATAAAAGCATGGATTGTAAAATAAAAAAATTAATAAATCGTTAAAAAAAAAATAACTAAAGACAAAACAAAATCTCTGTTCAGGTTCTTACCACGGACTGTAATAAAATTATTCTTATTTGTACCAAAACAATTATTTACTTACATAATCCTGAATATGTGGTTTTGGTTTAATTGCTGATTAAACTAAATAAAAGCTCTTTGAAGAGTGCATCCGTATCCGGTTTGATATTGCTGCTGTTTTATACCATCTATGCACAATGCATCTTTAAATACACACAAATTACATCATCATGCTATGATGAAAACTATCCATTGACAAACACACTGGCTCTAACACAGGAGTTCAGAGAGGACACAGGTATTGTGAGACTGTATAAAAGTTTATTATTTAGAATTTGATGCCAAACACCACAAATACTAAAATTTGACACAGTGTTTTCAAGAGCCCCTGCTTTGAAGAAGAAGAAAAAAAATTTGAGATTCAAACATCTCTATAATAATAAACCACATTTTCAGTTCAGCACCATTTAACTACTGAATCCATGCATTCATGTGTATCGGTGTGTGTGTGTGTGTGTGTGTGTGTGTGTGTGTAAAATGCTTTCAGAACTCAATAGAGACGAGAATGACAGTGACGTTGTCTGCACTGCCCCGCCTCACAGCCTCACTGGCCAATCGCTGACAAGCTGCCTCAAAAGGCTCCGCCCCTTCGCTCTGCCCCCTCCTTCAGCTCCACAGTCTCGTTCTAAAATATAAAAATAAAATTAAACATACAATGCAAACAGCAATAATTATAGTAGCATTGAAATTACTTAATATTGATTCATATTCTGAATCTTTTATTTTTATATTTTCTGTTTATTTTTTAAGATTTAGTAATTTTGTTGTGTGTTCTTGTCTTCTTATATATATATATATACATACATACATCCTTGGTAACTAGCTAAAACAAAATAAGTTTAAGTTTTTCAAATACTTAATATTATTCCAGTTAACGTTAATTTTCTTTCAAGTAAAGAAATGTTTGTTTACCGTTTTAGTTTATTATAATAACTCTGACACAAAGCAAAGACTAACAACAACAATGAGGACGAGCAAATTAAAATACACACCTCTAGAACGTCAAGGACAAACTGAACGGCTTCATCTGCAGAAAACACTTTAAATAGCCCGTCGCACGCCAAGAGAAC
>JARPMJ010002757.1:65000-80000 GCA_033366665.1 Phoxinus dragarum
TATAAATGGATGGATAGATAAATGGATAGATAGATGGATGGATAGATAGATGGATGGATATATAGATGGATAGATAGATGGATGGATGGATGGATGGGAGGATGGGTGGATAGATGGATGGATGGATGGATGGAAGGATGGATGGATAGATGGATAGATAGATAGATGGATAGATGGATGGATGGATAGATAGATGGGTGGATGGGTGGATAGATGGATGGATGGATGGATGGATGGATAGATAGATGGATGGATAGATAGATAGATGGATAGATAGATGGATGGATAGATGGATGGATGGATAGATAGATGGGTGGATGGATGGATGGATAGATAGATGGATGGAGTCACTCACACTTGTGAAGGTAGATTAGTGACGCTCAGGTCTGGAAGCAGAACGTGAGCATCTTGCATCTCTTCTCTCTCGCCGCGTCTCGCAGAGACAAAACCCTGGAATTTGGGGAGATCTGCTGGAACAACACAGAAAGAGATCATCACAGGTCTTTTCTCTCTCAGTGTACACACACACACACACACGCACACACACATCCTGAACACACTCTCTGTCAGAAACACAATGTGTGCGAAAGCTGAAAACCTTTACAAACTTTCTTTTCCTCTTGATTCTGGTCTTCCACTTCTGTCTCCTCTGAGCTGACGTCTCTCTTCCTCTTCTCACCTCGCTCCTCATCCTCCTGATTGGGTTTAACTAAATCGTTCAACAAAACTTCATGATTAAACCAAATCTCACAGAGAAATAGATGTTGAATCACTTCCAAAGCCATCCATCTGCATTAATACACAGGCTATTTTCCTCAAATGTAGTGAGCTGCCTAAAAAATACAGAATTACAGACATATTACATGCACTCACATCTAAAGATATTAGCAGTAATGTAATATGCAGTGTCAAGTGAGCACATGTCAGCACGAATATATAAGATAAGCACATTAATTTAACCTTTTAATAATTATATAGGCCTAGCACTTTATTGTTTTAGAAATGTATGTTAATACTGAAGCCAGGCTCGTACAATCAGCATTTTACTGTCCAATTTCTACATTTAACTGTCCAAATCACTCACTTTAACACCTATAATGCATACAAGATTATGATTATTATATTATTTGTGTGAATTAACCTACCTGGATCATTTGTAGGTTCTGGAAGATCATCAAATAAATCCATTTCTGACCCAGAGGTGAATAGAAAGCCTGAGGTGAAAAGCTTTTTAGCTTCTGATGAACCACGAGATACTCACCGATTCTCTGATCAAATGACACACGTACACCAGCAAATAAACTCTAAAATAAATAAATATAACGACACAGATAATAACAAAGATCTGTTGTTTGCTTTTTAGAGAGTAAAAGCGAGCAAATCAGCAGACTAAGGACAGGCGCTGTTTGAAAGTGAGTGTGTGTTTTGAATGCAGAAGCTAGCAGGCTAATGCTAACTGAATTAATTTGAAACGGAAATGTTCAAAATTATGTTTAATACCAGTAAACAGATCGTAGTACATGTGGCTAGCTGCTATTATACTTACAAAGCAACTTAAACGTACTTTATAATGTAGGAATACCTATTACATTTTTGTTTAAAGATTATGGCTAGTTCCTCATCATCGTCAAGCGTTGGTGGTATAGTGGTGAGCATAGCTGCCTTCCAAGCAGTTGACCCGGGTTCGATTCCCGGCCAACGCAAAATATTTTTTTTTAAATGCATTTAAAGGGGTGGTAAAGTATGATTTCACTTTTCTAACTGTAGTTAGTGTGTAATGTTGCTGTTTGAGCATAAACAACATCTACAAAGTTACAACGCTCAAAGTTCAAAGCAAAGGGAGATATTTGATTTTAAAGAAATCGTTTTTTTAAGGACTACAACAAATGGCTGGTAGGGACTAACTTTACACGACATGGTTTAGTGACATCAGCAAGTCTAAAATGTACATAAACCCCGCCCCCGGGAACACGCAGTTGAGGGAACAAGTCAAATATTTGTATTTGTAATATTTGTATAGTATTTTGTCACAGAAGTGAGTCAGCTCAAACTTTAGCATCCATCTTTTCACATGCAATCGAAAGTCACTCTGTGTGCATCTCACAACAGTTCCTATACGAGCGATTTATAGATTACCATGACAGAATATGCTAATTGAAGATAGTTAACACCACATCAGCAACATAAATTCATCAACTAACCATTCAGAGACGTCCTGTTGCTTCTACATGTTGTCTCTCCATCTTTGTCTGACTCCGTTTTGACATTAAAGACAGAACAGTTTCTGTCATTTTAGTGTGTCTGCATGAGGTAATCGCAGCTGCTAACACACACGAGCCCTTGAAACTCCGCCCTCTGCAGCAGTGCATTTGCATTTAAAGGGCCAGACACAAAACGGTGCGATTTTGCAAATCCTCAAAAAGTGACAACTTTAACATGCTATATAAAAATATCTGTGGGGTATTTTGTGCTAAAACTTCACATACACACTTCTGGGGACATCAGGGGCCGTATTCACAAAGCATTTTATCTTACCACTAGGAGTACTCCTAAATCGCACTAAAAGATTTTAGCTAGGAGTGTTCTCTTAAAAGTTATTCACAACGCCTTTCAGACCTACTCTTAGTAAGGAAAAATGACAACTCCTAAACTAAGAGTGAGTCTTCGTTGCTATGGATGACGTCAATTATCATGCACGAGCTTCCTCGCAATGATCACGGTGATTGGTTGTTAGATGCCCTGTCATCATGCGAACCATAACACAGACGCACCAAATCATGGAATTACGACATCTAAATATGTCTGTGTCCTACACAAAATAATAATAATAATGTAATCGAAATGCATATATAATGACATGTTTGTGCAGGCCCCAGTGAAGTGTAATTCTAAAAAGGCAGAGAGAGAGAGAGAGAAGTTGTGAATTAAATTAAATTAAATCTAGGTAGCCTAATACCCGAATGAAAACCGCCACTTGCCTAATAATGAAAAACGACACTTGCATTAACACTTGCTTGGTTAATTGACATCCTATTAGCCTACTTAAAGCAAGGAAATATTGCTCCTATTTAAGTAATGTAATAGTTGAATGACGGTGGATTATGAACTCGCCAAAACGGAAAAGAAAGCCCAACTGGACGCAGGATCAGTCACTGCTGCTGGCCCAGTTGGTGCTGAAAAAAAATAAAAAATAAATAAAAGGGAAATTCGGCACTGGGATACAACATCGAGAATTGTGAAGTTTGCATCGAACACAATCTGGGAATTGATGGAGTGGGTTTTCTTTCTATTCACAAACATGTCCTCATCCTGACGTGGTGCAATTATTTTAATAACGTCCGACGTTATGTGTCCCGTCTATAGCACCGACCACACCGGCAATATCCATAAAGCTTTGTTTCTTTGGAGTTGGCGAATGTCAGGAAAACTTATGAACTGTCGAATAATATGGGGTCTACAGAGAGTGCATTGATGGTTTGGTGGATGGATCTGCATTACCGATGGCTGGGATATCGCTAGATCGTCGGCACACAATTGCATTTTCCCCGTTGCCATGTAGCGAAGTGTTATCAAACATTTAAATTCGGCATTGATTGGGTTGTTGCGATTAGTTGGCGCTGTTATTGCATCCCTTACAAGATCCACAACAATCAGTATTCCCTCAAGGTTAAGGCGGTGTCTTTGTAATAACTCCGTGTCATCGAGTGTCTCCAACACACTGTGTCGCGCGGCGATTTTAAGATCCTCTGTGAATAGGTCTTAGTGAGTTAGGAGTCCTCTCGACTTCTTTTAAGCTGTCCCAGACTTAGGTGCTACTTTTAGGGCTAAAATGCTTCGTGAATTACTCTTAGTGAAAAAAATTAGGAGTCCTAAAGTTAGAAGTGACACGCCCATTATTTTTAGGAGTTGCTTCTAAATTCGCCAGTTAGGAGCTACTTTTAGCCTTAAAATTCTTTGTGAATACGGCCCCAGAAAATTATTTTACATCTTGTGAAAATGGCATTTTACCACCCCTTTAAGCAATCGTGTCTTGTTTCACAAACTAGTCCCCGTATTATATATAATTATATAAAAGGCTTTACAGACATCTAGTGGCTACAGTATTGTATTACAGATGGTTTTATTCTTTATTTGTATTTCTTTAAATGGGTGGGTGATTATGATTTCACTATTTTAACTGTAGTTAGTGTGTAATGTTGCTGTTTGATCATAAACAACATCTGTAAAGTTACAACGCTCAAAGTTCAAAGCAAAGGGAGATATTTGCTTTTACAGGAACTACACGACATTCCTCCCGGGTTAGTGACATCACCAACCCTAACATTTACATAAACCCCGCCCCCTGAACACGATTTATAGATTATCATGATATATGCTAATCAGTGACTAGAAGATAACTACACATAATCTGCATAAATTCATCAAATACCATTCAGAAATGTCCTGTTCTTCTACATGTTATCACTTCTTCTTGAGTCTCTCCATCATTGTCTGACTCCGGTTTGAACATAAAAGGCTAAAAGTTTTTGAAATGTTCAGTGTGTGTGTGTGTGTGTGTGAGAGGTAAAAGGACACGAGCTGTTGAAGCTCCGCCCCCTGTGCCGGGAGCAGCATCTCATTTGCATTTAAAGGGACAGACACAAAACGGTGTGTTTTTGCTCACCTCAAAAAGTGATGATTTTAACATTATATATAAACATATAAAGATGTATCTGTGGGGTATTTTGAGCTAAAACTTCACATACACACTCTGGGGACATCAGAGACTTACTTTACATCTTGTGAAAAGGGCATTATACCACCCCTTTAAATGAACATTAAGCTGTAAAACACTTGAATAAAACAAGGATGTAAAAAAGTAACATAAAAAATAAAACCATTATTATGACCAACAAATCTTGTAATTAAAACATTTAAAACACTTAAATGTGTTTTAATGCAATGTGACAAATTGCCTTACATGTGATTAACTCTGCTGCCCTCTTGTCTAAGATTTTTATGGCCACCAAATTGAAACATATTCACATATATAGCCAGGCTATTACTCGTAAAAGAAAGCTAGATATTGCGAATACATGTTTGCTTCTAAAATAATGTAACTGCTTTAATTTATCATTGCACTAACGTGAAAAGTCTGTAAAATATTTATTGTCAGATGATGAATAAACTTGATTTTAAAATTAATTTCATCATTTGTGTACAATATTTTTGCTTAAATCAAACGATCATGCCTTTAGCAGTAAATCCGTTTTATGATAGTTGATAAAGGTATTTTAAATAACTGAAAACATTTAGAAATTTAAGTGCATAAAACACAAAAATTGGATACGCTTCACGATTTTGCGTGTCAACCTTGCGCAGGGAAATGCTAATCTTCTCTGTATCGTTCCAATTTTAGTACATGTGCTGCCTAGACAGCACAACGAGTGTGTGAGGAAAAAACGATATTTATAGTTCTAATACTGGCTATCAATGTGCATGGCGGTAGCCAAAAAGTGTAGGCAAAATTTAGGATAGGAGCTGTAAATTATACAACAAGTTAGTTATATCGCAGAGCTGTTTATGAGAAATCTTGGGCACATTAAACAATAATCAAAACGTTCAGTTTAAGAGGGTTTATTGCGCTCTATGCCCAGCAATGGTCTCTGGATGCCAGCCAATCAGCCGGTTAGTGTAATCGACTTTCAGCTTTTGGGCCAATCAGCAGCTCGGATAATCGAGCCTTTGTCGAGCGTTTTCAGTTTTGGGCCAATCAGCAGCTCGGATTATCGAGCGTTTATCGAGCGTTTTCAGTTTTGGGCCAATCAGCAGCTCGGATTATCGAGCGTTTGTTAACGTCAACGTCAGGCGTCCTGTTTACACATTTAAACCATATTTACACTTCGAATTACGACTCCAAACTGTAGTAACTACATCTACAGGGTCTAAGGAAGATAACCAGGTAGTCTGATCAAAGATCAAATACATTTTGAGAGTATTATATATATGAAATAGTATTATATATATTTTTACAATAAATATATAATAAAAATGTGTGCGCAGTATAATGAGACTATACAATGCACTTTATTATTTAAATTAAATTACTAATAAAATGATTTAATTTGTTATAAATAAAAGTGATTGTATTATTTATATATTATATAATATAATATATAACAAAAATAAATGTGTAGGCCTAGTATAGTAAGACTATACAACTTACTTTATTTAAAAAAAATTACTATTAAAAAAAAAAATATATATAAATAAAAACAGTACAATGACACTATATAATGTCATTTATTGAATTACTATTATATATAAAAAATTATCATTAATATAAAATAAAAATATGTGCAGTATTATGACACCGTAATCTACTTTATAATAAATTACAAAATTTATAAATAAAAATAGATGTACAGTAAATGATAGATAAATGTAATTTATTATTCTGCATGTTTGGTAAAAAACTGTGATAGATGACACAAAACACAGCAGCTTAGCGTTACACACACACACACACACACCTTGTCTTACACTGGCGGGTTTTACTGTACAGTAAGAAGTTTTTTACATTCTTAGCAATGGCTATGTACAAAAAAAAAAAAAAAACATTAAAAAAATAATAAAACAACAAAGATCAAAGATGGACACCGTCACATGGATGTAAGTTATAACTTAACAATAAAATAAATATTTAACAGTCAGAGAGATTGGACGCCCCTGGAGTCCAGAATACATGATATGAGTCTGACTTTAAGACTGTATCTGGAGGAGAGTGAACACACACACACACACACGTACGTGCGCGCACACACACACACTCTCTCTCACACACACACACTCACTTACTAAATCACTCTCTCACACACACACACACACTCACTCTCTCTCTCTCTCTCTCTCTCTCACACACACTCACGCACTCTCTTTCTCTCTCTCACACACACACTCACTCACTCTCTCTCTCACACACTCTTTCTCTCACACACACTCTCTCTCTCTCACATACACACACACACACACTCACTCACTCACTCTTTAACACGCCCTCTCTCACACACACACACACACACACACCCTCACTCACTCTCTCACACACACACTCACTCACTCTCTCACACACACGCACTCTCTCACACACACTCACGCACTCTCTCTCTCTCACACACACACACTCACTCTCTCTCTCACACACTCTTTCTCTCACATACACTCACTCTCTCACACACTCTCTCTCTCTCTCACATACACACACACTCTCTCTCACACACACTCACTCACTCACTCTCACACGCCCTCTCTCACACACACGCACACACACACTCACTCACTCTCTCACACACACGCACTCTCTAACACACACACACACGCACACACACACTCACTCTCTCATACACACTCTCTCACACACACACACACACACACACACACACACACACTCTCTCTCTCTCACACACACACACACACACACACACACACACACACACACACACACACACACACACGAAGTGTGCAACACCATTAAAGGGTTTAAAGACGGTGTGTGTCACTGTTTTATCCCAGAAGAGTTTGTAAAAAAGCATTTAAAAAAAACACACTATAGAAAACATTTCATCTCTTGTCAAGGCGACTGTGTGTGACATCGAAGGGTTTGAATGGCATTTGAAATATGATCGGGTCGTAACCAAAGAGTTTCCAGACCGTCACACAGAAACATCCGTCATGACTGACACCTTAAAAAAACAAACACAGTAATAAAGACACACACACGTTCAACCAGGAGCATTTTCATGACGTCAATGCCTTGAACCTGATCACGAGTTCAACAAAACAAGTCGTAAAGTCAGTAATTACTCCAACATAATATGAAGGCAGCCGTGCTTCTCAAACTTCTCAGTTCTTCATGATCTACTCCCCATAACATGGTACGACTATATCCAGTTATAATCATTTCCACGACTTCTCTACGTCTAGAAATCACCGTTTTAAATTAGACTACTGTCATGTCTCACGGTTTCTCAAGAATCCTGATTCTTCAAGGAAAAACTGTTGTCGAGAGGGTGAGATAAAACACGAAATACTTTAAAGCTCGTTCCCCCTTGGAGAACCACTGACCAATGAGATTCCACCGTGGGCGGGGCTAGTTAGGACAAACCGTCAAGTCATAATTACGGTAATTTTGAAGATAACGACATGTGACTATCTACGGCAACAACACCATCAATGAATCAGGGGGTGCAGACGTCACATGGTGCAAGTTGGAAATTCCCAGTTTACAAGTAGTAATTACGAGCTCTACGAGGACGTGAACGCTTTTATCAAGCGGAAATCTCGTAATTACAGTACGAAGTTGTACGGTTATCAGGACAAGGCACCTATTCATGGAAGAGTGTGTGAAATACTCTTTTAAAGCCTATATGTAAGATAGATCTTTTAATCCTTCCCTCGGGTCATTTTGACCCGGAATTAGTTTTTTTAAATTGAGTGTTCATCTTAGGGGTCTAAGACCCCATGACTTTTGTCGCACTTGAACCACGAATACACATTAAAAATTTTTGTGTTTTGTGGTTGAAATAAAAAAAAAAGTAACAAATCGGGTCAATTTGACCCCCTTAGAAGTGCTTCAGTACACATAGAAAACCCTAAAAATGCTCAAAATTCAAACAAAAAATGCTAAAACTTTACCCAAAAATTTTATTTTATAATGTCTACATGTGTATCTGAATGCATACTGAAGGGAACTGACTTTAGGACCCAGCGGAACAGCTCAGTTGCTCCATATAGAGATATAAGGCCATCTACACTATAAAAAAAATGTTGGTTTAACTTAAAAAAAGCAAGTTGTCTTAAATTTGTGAGTTCGTTGTAATTAAAAATTTGAGTTAATACAACGAAGAAGAATGGTTTAATAAACAGAAACTCAAAATAGTATGTTACCTTCACACATTAGTTATCGAAGTTGATTTGACAAAAGATAAAAAGTTGTGATAACAAATCATGAAAACATTTTTTTTACAGTGTAGTGGCTAGTTATGAAATATTATGTTATATATTATTATTTTTCCACAAAAGGTCGGCAAAGACTCCCAGTGTAAGATATTTTGAGCAGAATTAAAAGGATTATGCATGAAATTGTGAGTTATTTTGAATTCAAGTCGAAAGAATGTGAGGAATGTGACAATTTATTGATTACATTAGTAATTTAAAGGTAAATAAATTGCATAAAAAAAATATGACCAAAATGAAATAAAATAAGCTTAAAAAAATTAAGTATAATTTTAGGGTTTCGGGTCATTTTTATTTGATTTTATTTAGGGCTGTGAAACGATTAATCGCATCCAAAATAAAAGTTTGTGTTTACATAATAAATGTGTGTGTACTGTGTATAAATATTTAATATATAAATAACAAATTTTTCTTAAATATATACATGCACGTGTGTGTATTTATATATACAAAATAATTATACACTGTACACACACATTTATTATGTAAACACAAACTTTTATTTTGGATGCGATTAATCACGATTAATCGTTTCACAGCCCTAATTTTATTACATTTATTTTATATTATTTATTGTATTTTGACCCGCGAGGGAAGGATGAGGATCTACAGTCAAGCACAGTGTCTGTAGACGTAACGGTGGCGTTAGTTTTCAAACCAAACATTCAGTCTGAAACCGTTTCTGGCATTTCCAGATCACACAGAGAGATGTCAGGCTGATATGTGAACGCTAACCAGAGAGTCTGATAGGTCCGTTCTGTTGATTGTCTCCACAACACGTTAAAGATCTCATGATGCTTTTCATCTGTGTGTGTGTGTGTGTGTGTGTGTTGATTCATCATTTCTGCTCTCAAAAGCTCAACCAAAGCCTCTATATACAGTGTTTTAAGGCACTCACTGATTTAAACTACTTTCTTTAAGCCAAATCCATGTATGACGAAGTGTATCGATGTAAATAGGCCGGTTTGTATTCCTGAAGCTCAAACTGCATGTTGATCAAATAAAATAAAAAAACACAAATTTAATTTAATTTAATTTAACCCTTGAATGCAATTGTAAGCCGCTTATGATAAAAGCATATTTTAAATGCATAAATGTAAAAATAAATTACAATTAGTGCTGGGCAACAATTAATCGCATCGCATTCGCATCCAAAATAAAAGTTTGTGTTTACATAATACATGTGTGTGTATGTGTGTAAGTATTGTGTATATATAAACACACACACATATGCATGTATATATATTTAAGAAAAATGTGTGATTTATATATAAATGCAAATATTTCTTAAATATATACAAGCATGTGTGTGTGTTTGTATATACACAATAATTACACACAGTACACACACACACATGTATTAAGTATACACAAACTTTTATTTTGGATGCGAATGCGATTAATCGTTGCGATTAATCGTTGCTCTAATATTTTCCATATGTTGTGTATTTTATGCTCATTGAAATCATTCGAGAGCGTCTCGTGCCCTAAGTAGGCAGCTGTCTATGTTTTAGGGAAGCTCACTAGGCTTTGAACGGAGCCAGAAAGCGTCAAGTTTGGAGAAAGTTAGTCACCGTTGATAGATCAAGTGAAAGTTTGGATGAATTTTAATCATGTGATCAGTCTGTAAACTCTCTTGATAAGTCTCCGCCTCCTATAGGTAGTAGAACAGTGCTCCCCGAAGCGATGATCAACAGAAGGCACACTGTGATTGGTCGAGGTGTAGTGGGCGGAGTATGGCTGGTCCCCAGTCGTGACGGAGCGTCTGATTGGCCGGGGGGTGTGGCTAGGGCACGTCTGAACGAGGCATCTGATTGGCTGAGGAGAGTCTAGGCTTCGCTGGCTGTGCTGTTCCGGCTCAAGTCCCTGATTCCCTGCAGGATCCGCTTCATGTGGCCCACTTTAGTCACGCCCAGGTCCTGACACACAAACATTAGATGCTTTAAGTCTGTAATTCATGAGTGAAATAGAGCACATCTGAGCTGTACACAAAATATTGTTTTTTATCAATATTCTATTATATCAATATCAATATTATATTTATATCAATATGTTATTATATTGATTATAACAGTGATCCTTTGACTCCAATTTAAAAAATGTAATGCATTTTTTACTTCCATTCATTGACAGAATAGATTAACAATATAAAAATAAAAGATTTTAAAGGAAGCTGTACATTTTTATTTATAAATACCCCATTAACAATGTGAAAAAGTAATATTATAAATACGTGTAAAATATTATAGTGTCTATTGCATTATATAGTTTCTCACTACAGTACCATTAGATGCAGTGTTATTTTAGTAACACTGATATACTATTTATAGTTTTTGTTAATATTTTAAATACATTTTTCAACATTAATTTAGTAAATTAGTAATTTTATTGCATTTGTAATTAGTTTCGTTCTCTTAAAATATGTCTATATAGTTTTTTTTATTTTTAGTTATGTTAGTGCCTCAACTTAAACTAAGTGAAAATGACTTGACAAAAAAACAGAATAAAATACATTTATGTAATATTTTACTTTATTTCAGTTCATTTTTATTTGATTTTAAGGGTTTTGGTTTTAGTTAACGATAATAACCCTGGTGAGATCTGTTATTTATTTTATTTAAATCAATTTATTTAATTGTATTTATTTAATCAATTTATTTTTATTTGACTCATTTAATTCAATAAATTATTTTTAATTGAATCTATTTCTAATGTTATTAAATTATACATATATTTATTTTAACCAAGTTTATTTATCGATTCGTTATTTACATCAAATTTTATTTGAATCAAACTTAGTTCTTTTAGTGTCACAGTTATGTTTCATCACATGTATCCCGTCTCCATGGTGACACCTCATTATGAGTTTGTTTGGTTCACCTGTGTTTGATTAGCACCTCGTTATCCGCACTACTTCAGTTCCTGCTAGTCTGATGATCATGTGTTTGGTTGTGTCTGCACTAGCTGTCTGTATATAGTGGGATATTATAAAATGATCTTGAAAACCTTTCATCTGTGTGCCTTCATCTACAGAGTTACACATAGCTAGTCTCATCCTCTGTTGATTATTGATGTGTGTGTTCAGTTATTCCAGCGCGGCAAACCTTCAGGTCTCTCCTCTCCAGCTGGAGCAGTTCTGGTCCTCGGATGTCGTGTCTGATGAAGATCTCCTTATACTCGGACAGACAGAGCATCTCCAGCCAGACGCCCACCTCCTCCACACCCCAGGTGTTCACTGCTCAGAGAACACACACACACACACACACACACACACACACACACACACACACACACACACACACACACACACTGGATGAGCTGAGAGAGGTGGACACTAGGGCTGGGCCAAAAAAAAAATTTTTTTTAAAATGTGGTCGATTCAAAATCGCCACGAATCAATTATTATTATTTTTTTCCTTATTTATTTATTTATTTATTTAATTATATCTATCACCCAAAATCCAGTATTTGTTTTCCTCCACCGTTCATAGGCTTGCAGCCTCCATGTTTTACAGATAATGCTGTGAGATTTTATGTGTGTTTTATCTTATAGACATAAAATAAAATAACCTGATCCTGTTTTATCAAGACGTGCCACTGTGATATTCTCACATTTTTAATCTTGCATCCAAATCCTGTCTATTTATAGTGTGCGTTTGAAATATAGAGTTGGCTTCTATTCTATGGGATCAAATTCCCGCCAAATATATAGCGGTCACGTATAAAAAAATAATAACCGTGAATCAAAAATGTAAAAACACATGTAAAAATATATTGCATAAACTGAAAAAAAAAAAAGCAAAATGATCAGAATAGCAAACAACGTGGTCACGGATCAAAATATAATAAGCGTGAATCAAGAAATAACAAGCATGAATAAAAACTTTAAACACATTAAAAGTTATTTTGCACAAAACTTAAACTTATGGTCATGCTTTCTTAAAAAGTATGTTTTCCTTGGTTTTATTACTGTGTACTTTGTGCTTTCTTGCATTTTCTGCTCATATTTTACTCTTTTGTACGCTTGTGCTGTTTTTCTCTTCGCTCTTCTTTCTATGTTCTGCGCTTGCTTTCCCAAATGTTGCAGTTCGAGTTTCATGTAAATTAGGGCGGGTTTAAGCGTCACCATTGGTCCACTAGTTCTAGATTGACAGCTACTCCTCTAGCCAATCAATCGAAGAGGGGAGTTGACGTCTATATATAAATATATTTTTACATGTGTTTTAAAATTTTTGATTCACGCTTATTATTTTTTTATACGTGACCGCTATATATTTGGCGGGAATTTGATCCCATACTATTCTACTGTCCCTAAAATAAAAAGAGTTTAATATACAGGGTTGTGGCTCTTTATTTTTATCTTTTTATTAATTAACCACTTGTACATTAATGTACGCAGTTCTTTTTTTAGAAATAAAGGATTTGTATTAAATCTATATTCATTGCGTCGAAGCGGGAATCAAATCGAAAATAGAATAAAAAAATGAGAAAATGGTGCAAAAGTTCATTTATTTCAGTAATTCAACTTAAAAGGTGAAACTAATATATTATATAGACTCATTACATGCAAAGTGAGATATTTCAAGCCTTTATTTGTTATAATTGTGATGATTATGGATTACAGATTATGAAAACCCCACATTCAAAATTAGAATATTGTGAAAAGGTTTTCATAAACTGTAAGTAGGGGTGACCCCCAATAGTCTTTATTAGATTATAGATTAGAATTTATTGTTGTTTCGGCAGTTAAAAAAAAAAAGTTCACAATTCTGGCTAAACTTTCGTTGTTTTAATAATTTATTTATTTTAATTTTATTTATTGATCACTCAGGGTTACCTAATTTAACTGATGCTTGTGTTTTTATATATATATATATATATATGTTTCCCTGCACTTTGGCATTTTGCACACATTATGCTCCCTGTGACTTGATTCTGACTTTATTTCGTTTTTATTTATGTTTTATTATTAGAAATGTATATTCTGTTCTAATTTAATTCTGTAAATTAATGCTTTTTATTGTTTTTCGTTGGTTTGATGTAGCTCTGCACTGAAAGCATGTATGCTGGCACAGGCAATTTTGCCGATTTAATTTAATATCGCAAAATGTGAAATGCAAATCCTGTCTGTGTGACTTAAAATAATAGTACCTATGATTTTATTGGTATTCAAAATAAAAATATTTCACAAAATAAGAAATATATTGTAATAACACTGTAAAATTTAACAAAAAAAAGTGTATTTTGTTTTCTAGTGTTGAATTTTTTCCCCCCTTTTTTTTAATTTTTATAGTGTTATACAATATACTTCATATTTTGTGAAATATTTTTAAAATTTTAAATCACAATAAAATCATAGTTATTATTTTTATTTATTTATAATAATTCCCAAGGTTTTAAACAGTTCAGTATGACTTAAAATAATAGTACCTCTGATTTTATTGGTATTCAAAATAAAAATATTTCACAAAAATAAGAAATATATTGTAATAACACAAAAATTTTACATAAAAAAGATTGTTTTCTAGTGTTTCATTTTTTTCCCCTTTTTTAATTTTACAGTGTTATTACAATATACTAATTATATTTGTGAAATATTTTTAATTTTTAATCACAATTAAATCTGTTATTATTTTATTCATATTGAACTGATCAAAACAGTGGGAATTATTATTAAGATTTTTTTTTAAATTATTAAAAAAAAATGTGTAGGATTTACTTTGAAATAATTTCCACTCAGAAATTTCTAGTAATTTCACAAATAATTTGCCAGTAAGAATGTTGAATTAAACGTGAAATTTGACACAGTCAGCGTCTTCTTTTCCTCTCTAGGCAGGTATTATTTTAGGTTTATTTATCAAAATGTTCTTTTATGTATTTGTGTGATGTTCTGTATTTCGATCACGGCTTTAAAATGTTACGAGAAAAACGTTTTACGAATGTTTATCCACCACATTTCCTTTTATTTAAACCTAAATAAGAGAGCCATTGTCAGTTCGTCTGTCA
>JARPMJ010002757.1:85000-90000 GCA_033366665.1 Phoxinus dragarum
TTTTATTTTTCAGGATTCTTTGATGAATAGAAAGTTGTAAAAGAACAGCATTTGGTTGAAATAGACTCGTTTGTAACATTATAAATGTCTTTACTGATCAATTTAATGCAATCTTGATTAATAAAAGTACTATTTTTTTAATATATTTTTTTTCTCTTACTGACCCGATGTTGTGATTGGTTAACCCTGAACATCAGACGTGTGTACCTGTGTATGAGCGCGCCGGCCGCCTGTCCGAACAGACTGATCTGAGTGGTTTCGTCTTCAGAGACGATCTCCGGCTGTGATGCATGCTGGGAAACCAGCCGAGGAATCTCTCCTCTCTGTTTATCCTCCCACGACTTCAGAGTGCTTTCGAACGCCTGCAAAACAGACACAATCGAGTCACTCGAGAGCTTCATCCCAACTATACATTGTACGGGTCAAAATTATAAATTTTTCTTTTATGCCAAAAATCATGAGGATATTAAGATCATGTTCCATGAAGATATTTAGTAAATGTCCTACCGTAAATATATAAAACATGTATTTTTGTGAGTGAATGCAGCACAATCGTGAACATAAATGCACAACTTTAAAGGAGATTTTCTCAATGTTTACATTTTTTTCTCCTCAGATTCCAGATTTACAATAGTTGTGTCTCGACCAAATATTGTCCTATCCTAACATATTATTATGATTATTAAGATGAATGCAGCGGTGGTGTGTTTCCCATGATGCCTCACTGACCCCGGTCTCTGGTGAGGGTTTGCGTGCGGTTCTTGTGCAGGATCCGGATGTATCCGGGCGGCTGGAGTCCAGGCCTCTCCGTCCACCTGCACAGGCACTCCCTCGTCTCCCAGAATCGTGATCTTCACTGTTCGACACTGATGAACACACACACACGAACACACACACACACTCGTTACACTATCATTCATATCATCCAGTCTTTGTGTGTAAGAGTGTGTGTCTGTGAGTGTGTGTGTGTCTGTGTGTGTGTTTATGTAAGAGTGTGTCTGTGAGTGTGTGTGTGTGTGTGTGTGTGTGTGTGTGTGTGTGTGTGTGTGTGTGTGTGTGTGTGTGTGTGTGTGTGTGTGTGTGTGTGTGTAAGAGTGTGTGTCTATGAGTGTGTGTGTGTGTGTGTGTGTGTGTGTGTGTGTGTGTGTAAGAGTGTGTGTCTGTGAGTGTGTGTGCGTGTGTAAGAGTGTGTCTGTGAGTGTGTGTGTATGTGTGTGTA
Organism: Phoxinus dragarum; assembly: GCA_033366665.1. NCBI lineage: Eukaryota > Metazoa > Chordata > Actinopteri > Cypriniformes > Leuciscidae > Phoxinus > Phoxinus dragarum. The sequence goes on from JARPMJ010002757.1 coordinate 86,220, forward strand.
AGAGTGTGTGTCTGTGAGTGTGTGTGTATGTGTGTGTAAGAGTGTGTATGTGTGTGTAAGAGTGTGTGTCTGTGAGTATGTATGTATGTGTGTGTGTGTGTGAGCATCGAAGGTGAGTAGGGTGAACAGGTACAGGAGTTATCCTGTGCCTTTAAGAACAGGATCGATCTGATCGACTCCTCCCCCCCTACCTGTAGCCATGAAACTGGAGGCCATAAGAGAAGTAGCTCTGGCAAAGATACAACAGCTCTTTGCAAACATTCACATCCCACAAAAATGTCCTACGGGACATGAATAATAAACAGTTGAGGCCGTCAGGAAATGGCTGGGACTGAACTCACATTCCACCAGGGATATAATCTTCCTCACATTTAAGGAAGGGGGTCTGGGGGTCCCTAATGTGGAATGGACTTACTCCACTACAAGACTAACACACCTAAGACTAACACACCTACAAGACTAACACACCTACAAGACTAACACACCTAAGACTAACACACCTACAAGACTAACACACCTACAAGACTAACACACCTAAGACTAACACACCTACAAGACTAACACACCTAAGACTAACACACCTACAAGACTAACACACCTAAGACTAACACACCTACAAGACTAACACACCTAAGACTAACACACCTAAGACTAACACACCTACAAGACTAACACACCTACAAGACTAACACACCTAAGACTAACACACCTAAGACTAACACACCTACAAGACTAACACACCTACAAGACTAACACACCTACAAGACTAACACACCTAAGACTAACACACCTACAAGACTAACACACCTACAAGACTAACACACCTACAAGACTAACACACCTAAGACTAACACACCTACAAGACTAACACACCTAAGACTAACACACCTAAGACTAACACACCTACAAGACTAACACACCTACAAGACTAACACACCTAAGACTAACACACCTACAAGACTAACACACCTACAAGACTAACACACCTAAGACTAACACACCTACAAGACTAACACACCTAAGACTAACACACCTAAGACTAACACACCTAAGACTAACACACCTACAAGACTAACACACCTACAAGACTAACACACCTACAAGACTAACACACCTAAGACTAACACACCTAAGACTAACACACCTACAAGACTAACACACCTACAAGACTAACACACCTACAAGACTAACACATCTAAGACTAACACACCTACAAGACTAACACACCTACAAGACTAACACACCTACAAGACTAACACACCTAAGACTAACACACCTACAAGACTAACACACCTAAGACTAACACACCTAAGACTAACACACCTACAAGACTAACACACCTACAAGACTAACACACCTACAAGACTAACACACCTACAAGACTAACACACCTACAAGACTAACACACCTAAGACTAACACACCTAAGACTAACACACCTACAAGACTAACACACCTACAAGACTAACACACCTACAAGACTAACACACCTACAAGACTAACACACCTACAAGACTAACACACCTACAAGACTAACACACCTAAGACTAACACACCTAAGACTAACACACCTACAAGACTAACACACCTAAGACTAACACACCTAAGACTAACACACCTAAGACTAACACACCTACAAGACTAACACACCTACAAGACTAACACACCTACAAGACTAACACACCTACAAGACTAACACACCTAAGACTAACACACCTACAAGACTAACACACCTACAAGACTAACACACCTACAAGACTAACACATCTAAGACTAACACACCTACAAGACTAACACACCTACAAGACTAACACACCTACAAGACTAACACACCTAAGGACTAACACACCTACAAGACTAACACACCTAAGACTAACACACCTAAGACTAACACACCTACAAGACTAACACACCTACAAGACTAACACACCTACAAGACTAACACACCTAAGACTAACACACCTACAAGACTAACACACCTAAGACTAACACACCTACAAGACTAACACACCTACAAGACTAACACACCTAAGACTAACACACCTAAGACTAACACACCTAAGACTAACACACCTACAAGACTAACACACCTAAGACTAACACACCTACAAGACTAACACACCTACAAGACTAACACACCTAAGACTAACACACCTAAGACTAACACACCTAAGACTAACACACCTACAAGACTAACACACCTACAAGACTAACACACCTAAGACTAACACACCTAAGACTAACACACCTAAGACTAACACACCTAAGACTAACACACCTACAAGACTAACACACCTACAAGACTAACACACCTACAAGACTAACACACCTAAGACTAACACACCTACAAGACTAACACACCTACAAGACTAACACACCTACAAGACTAACACACCTAAGACTAACACACCTACAAGACTAACACACCTAAGACTAACACACCTAAGACTAACACACCTAAGACTAACACACCAAAGACTAACACACCTACAAGACTAACACACCTAAGACTAACACACCTAAGACTAACACACCTACAAGACTAACACACCTAAGACTAACACACCTACAAGACTAACACACCTAAGACTAACACACCTAAGACTAACACACCTACAAGACTAACACACCTAAGACTAACACACCTAAGAATAACACACCTAAGACTAACACACCTACAAGACTAACCACACCTACAAGACTAACACACCTAAGACTAACACACCTACAAGAATAACACACCTAAGACTAACACACCTACAAGACTAACACACCTAAGACTAACACACCTACAAGACTAACACACCTAAGACTAACACACCTACAAGACTAACACACCTACAAGACTAACACACCTAAGACTAACACACCTAAGACTAACACACCTAAGACTAACACACCTAAGACTAACACACCTACAAGACTAACACACCTACAAGACTAACACACCTACAAGACTAACACACCTAAGACTAACACACCTACAAGACTAACACACCTACAAGACTAACACACCTACAAGACTAACACACCTAAGACTAACACACCTACAAGACTAACACACCTAAGACTAACACACCTAAGACTAACACACCTAAGACTAACACACCAAAGACTAACACACCTACAAGACTAACACACCTAAGACTAACACACCTAAGACTAACACACCTACAAGACTAACACACCTAAGACTAACACACCTACAAGACTAACACACCTAAGACTAACACACCTAAGACTAACACACCTACAAGACTAACACACCTAAGACTAACACACCTAAGAATAACACACCTAAGACTAACACACCTACAAGACTAACACACCCTACAAGACTAACACACCTAAGACTAACACACCTACAAGAATAACACACCTAAGACTAACACACCTACAAGACTAACACACCTAAGACTAACACACCTACAAGACTAACACACCTAAGACTAACACACCTAAGACTAACACACCTACAAGACTAACACACCTAAGACTAACAGACCTACAAGACTAACACACCTAAGACTAACACACCTAAGACTAACACACCTACAAGACTAACACACCTAAGACTAACACACACCTAAGAATAACACACCTAAGACTAACACACCTACAAGACTAACACACCTACAAGACTAACACACCTAAGACTAACACACCTACAAGACTAACACACCTAAGACTAACACACCTACAAGACTAACACACCTAAGACTAACACACCTACAAGACTAACACACCTAAGACTAACACGCCTACAAGACTAACACACCTAA
>JARPMJ010002757.1:95000-100000 GCA_033366665.1 Phoxinus dragarum
TTATCTCTTAACCGGTGCACATCATTAGATTTACAGACAAACATATTATAGACCATATATGAGAGTATATATTAAATATATATATAGATAGAGATATATAGAAAGAGAAGAAAAAAAAACAGTTATCAGATCTGACAATATTACAATATTTTTTTAAGTCATGTTTTTTAAAACCAGAAATAGCTAAAATAACAACTTTACACTTTAAATATGAACTGTTTATGGTTTAATTTTTTACCAGAATATAAGTGTCAACAAACACACATGATAATCGCTATTATATGTACTTTTCACGTTTTATTTGATTTATTTATTCAAAATGTGGTGATAATATAATGCACTATAATATAATGTTACAATAATACACTACTGTTCTTTTTTTCTTTTTTTTTTAAGAAGAAGAAATTAATACTTTTATTCAGCAAGGATGCATTTAATAGATCAAAAGTGACAGTAAAGACATTTATAATGTTACAAAAGATTATATCTCAAATAAATGCTGTTCTTTTGAACTTTCTAATCATCAAAAAATCCTGAAAAATAAAAGTTTTCACAAAAATATGAATATTGATAATAATCATAAATGTTTCTTGAGCATCAGATCATCATATTACACTGATTTCTGGAGGATCATGTGACACTGAAGACTGGAGTAATGATGCTGAAAACTCAGCTTTGATCACAGGAATAAATTACACTTTACTATATATTCAAATAGAAAACTGCTATTTTACATTATAATAATATTTCAGAATTTTAACTGTATTTTTGATCACATAAACACAGGAACTTCTGAACATGAGACGGTTTTTGCCGTGTTTACGCACCTGCATTTCTCGGGATGCTCGTCACGTTTGTTGTTGAAGTCCAGAGAGATTTTGGCATCCAGGCCGATCCCGAAATAATTATTCATCACACATTTCTCCGTGTACAGATCCCTGAAACACACACACACACACACACACACACACACACACACACACACACACACACACACACACACACACACACACACACACACACACACACACACACACACACACACAGAGGAGAGACTTTCCCATCAGCCTTTGCCCTGAAGCCCCTTTAGAGGTCAGCGTTGACAAGATCATGTGACTCACAGGTTTTCTGGATCACAGCTGAAGGGGTCGGCGTTGACCAGCAGCCGGCTAATCACTGACCCGCTGAAAGAGCCCGACACACCCGCCCTGAGGCCTGCACACACACACAAAACACACACACACACACACACACACACACACACACACACACACACACACACCGCATGAGCGTCTCAACAACATCATACACTGCTGTATTTATCAACACTGCTGTTCTTGCGTCATGCTAGCAATATGCTAATTGTGTTAAAATTATGATAACATGTTATTCGTTAGTATCATGCTATCATAATGCTAATAGTGTTAGCATCACGTAAACAACATCTTAATGGTGTTATATTCTTGTTAAAAACATGTTAACAAAATATTAATCGTGTTAGCATTAATGCTAGCAAAATGCTAATAGTGTTAGCATCACGTAAACAATATCTTAATGGCGTTATATTCTTATTAAAAAACATGTTAACAAAATGTTAATCATGTTAGCATCAATGCTAGCAAAATGCTAATGATGTCAACATTTTCCTAGCAACATGCTGATTGTGTTAGTATCTTGTGTTAGTACACACCCGCCCTGACACCTGCACGCGCACACACACACACCGCATGAGAGTCTCAACATCAAACACTGCTGTATTCATCACCACTGCCGCTCTTGCGTCATGCTAGCAATATGCTAATTGTGTTAAAATTATGATAACATGTTAATCGTTAGAATCCTGCTAGCAACATGCTAATAGTGTTAGCATCACGTTAAAACCATCCTAATCGCGTTATATTCTTGTTAAAAAGTTGCTAACAAAATGTTAATCATGTCAGCATTTAATGCTAACAAAATGCGAATGATGTCAGAATCTTGCTAGCAACACGCTGATTGTGTTAGTATCTTGTGTTAGTACACACACTCGTCCTGAGACCTGCACACACACACACACACACACACCGCATGAGCGTCTGAACAACATCAAACACTGCTGTATTCATCACCACTGCTGCTCTTACTGGGATACAGGATCTTGGTGTTCAGCATGGGCATATTCTCCCGACTTCCTGTCTGGGCAGGAAGTGAGGCGGAGCTGCCTATGGACAGGCGTTCTTTACTGATGAGCTTCTCACACGGAGTCTTAGACACTGAGAGAGAGAGAAACATGAGTGAGTGACAGTGTGTGTATGTCAGGAAGGAGTCGTGGCGCTGACAGAGCCTCACCTCTACGACTGGCTCGCGTTCTGTTGCTGTACGACAGCAGAGATAATCGCTCGGCGTCATCATCCTCATCTTCATCCTCCGCAGGCAGTGCTGGCAAACCTTCCTCCGTCTGAGCGTTCTGTTCATCCACCGCTGAAACACAAGGTCACACATGTAAAATCTGTTACATAAAAACTCAAGTGTTTCATTATGTGAAGTTGGGATGGTAAACGAATTGAACCAAGACCTTGTGAATCAAAATGGAATCGATTGGTGAAATCTGTGTCGATACTCAACAAAACATGCTAGCAAATGCTAATTGTGTTAGCATCATGCTAGCAAAATACTAATCATGTTAACATCATGCTCGCAAAATGCTAATCGTGTTAGCATCATCTTAACATGCTAATTGTGTTAACATCTTGCAAAAAAACATGCTAATCATGTTAGCATATTACTAACAACATGCTGATTGTGTTAGCATCATGCTAATTGTGTTAACATCATGATACCAAAATGCTAATTGTGTTAACATCATGCTAGTAACATGCTAATTGTGTTAGCATCATGCTAACAAAATGCTTATGTTAGCATTATTAAATATTTTTTAATCATGTTAGCTTCTTGTTAAAAATATGCTATTTGTGTTAGCATTCATGCTAGCAAAATACTAATCATGTTAACATCATGCTTGCAAAATGCTAATCATGTTAACATCATCTTAACATGCTAATTTTGTTAACATCTTGCAAAAAACTTGCTAATCATGTTAACATATTTCTAAAAACATGTTAACAACATGCTGATTGTGTTAGCATTATGCTAATTGTGTTAACGTCATGATACCAAAATGCTAATTGTGTTAACATCATGCTAGTAAAATGCTAATTGTGTTAGCATCATGCTAGCAAAATACTAATCATGTTAACATCATGCTCGCAAAATGCTAATCGTGTTTTTCTTTAGAAAATGTACGTCTAGTTTAAATTACGATACATTTAATTAAAGCTACATACCTTTCTCCGTGTGCTCTATGATTTGTCTGATGGCTTTCTTCAGGCTGTTGGCGCGTAACATCAGCTGCTCACGAGGTTTGAAGATGGCGGCAGGTGGTCGAGGAGAACAAGGAGCCGTGATGGTGGGCGGGGCGGTGGGCGGAGCCAAAACCACACCCTCCCCGTCAACCTGCTCCTCGGCGATGGTGGGCGGAGGCGCAGTCATCACGCTGGTGGCCTGGGATTCCTCGTTAAGCGTTTTCAGTAACGAGTCCAACTTTTCTTTAAGGACACCACACTGCATACAAAAACATCCTGAGTACTTCATCAGCCAATCACAAAACACTTCCAGCCTCCAAAAGCCAATCACAAAACAGCAAGTCAGCTGATAGCCAATCACAGCTCACCTTTTTAGCCATGACCTCTGATTCTTCCGAATTTTCTGTGTTCTTCTCGTACGCACGTCCCACTTTCGCAACAAAATCCTTAACTGTTTCACACAAGACTCTGAAAAACACACTTTTAGATAAGCAGCCAGCAGCCAGGATACACAAAAACAGAAATACACAGCGATGCACATATACTGTACGTACTTGGCGGAGGAAATGACCACAGAGTGCTGATCAGACGTCAAGATTTTAGAGAGATGAGCAGCAACGGAGTCCTCATAGGTCAGAATGTGCTGCACCTGAAACAAAACAGCCAATCAGATGAGAGGAAACACAGAACAGCCAATCAGGAGAGGAAAAACAGAACAGCCAATCAGGAGAGAAGAAACACAGAACAGCCAATCGGAAGTAGGGAAAAACAGAAGAGCCAATCAGGAGAGGAAACACAGAACAGCCAATCAGAAGAGAGGAAACACAGAACAGCCAATCAGAAGAAGGAAAAAAACAGAACAGCCAATCAGAAGAGAGGAAAAACAGAACAGCCAATCAGGAGAGGAAACATAGAACAGCCAATCAGAAGAGAGGAAAAACAGAACAGCCAATCGGAAGAGAAAAAAAACAGAACAGCCAATCGGAAGTAAGGAAAAACAGAAGAGCCAATCAGGAGAGGAAACACAGAACAGCCAATCAGAAGAAGGGAAACACAGAACAGCCAATCAGAAGAAGGGAAAACAGAACAGCAAATCAGAAGAGAGGAAACACAGAACAGCCAATCAGAAGAGAAGAAACACAGAACAGCCAATCAGAAGAGAAGAAACAGAACAGCCAATCAGAAGAGAAGAAACACAGAACAGCCAATCAGAAGAGAGGAAACATAAAGCAGCCAATCAGAAGAGAGGAAACACAAAACAGCCAATCAGAAGAGAGGAAACACAGAACAGCCAATCAGAAGAAGGGAAAAACAGAACAGCCAAACAGAAGAGAAGTAACACAGAACAGCCAATCAGAAGAGAGGAAACATAAAGCAGCCAATCAGAAGAGAGGAAACAAAGCAGCCAATCAGAAGAGAGGAAACAAAGCAGCTAATCAGAAGAGAGGAAACACAGAACAGCCAATCAGAAGAGAAGAAACACAGAACAGCCAATCAGAAGGAGAACTGTCCCTTTAAATCAGCATACCTCTGAGTCCTCACTGCAGTCCTCTGTTACCGTGGAGCTGGAGTGTTGCCGTGGTAACTTGGTCTCATATACCATAATACTCCATCTATGAGAAATAAAAGCGTTGAGTATTCAGTTCAAGGACTGTGACA
>JARPMJ010002757.1:105000-108509 GCA_033366665.1 Phoxinus dragarum
TAAGAAGTAAGAATAATGTAGGCAGCTCACTATATTTTGGAACAGCTACAACTTTTTTTTATTTATTTATGTTAATAAAAAATAAAAAAAAGCTGAAATAAAATAAAATACAAATATTAAATGGAAAACTGAAATGAGTTGAAGCACTAAAATGATTAGCTGGGAATAAATTTAAATAAAGTTATCCTGAACATGACTCACCCCATCCTCATCCTCCAGTATGTCTTTGCCGATGGAGGCCAGTGTCGTCCATTTGCAGTTATTAGTGGCTCTCACCGCACAGCGCTTGTGAGCCTTGAACTTGCACACTGTACGACACACAAGGTTTTCAGTCGAGTTAAAAGGTTAGTGTAAGATTTTCATTCATCTTTAAACGCACAAATTAAGATATTTTAATGAAATCTTAGGTACAGAAATCTCTCCGATTTAACCAAAACATCTTGATTTGTGTTTTGAATACGAACAGAAGTCGTACAGGTTTAGAATGACATCAGGGTGAGTAATGACAATGTTTTTATTTAACACATAAATCAGCACCTAAACACATTCAGATCATAGATTCAGAAGAGTAACGTCTAATGTAGGGTGAATGCAGGTAAGGTGGGACACTTTTTGGTAAACGTGTCATTTAGATAACTACCGGTAGATGTTTTTTTTTCTTTTCTTTATTACTTTTGTTAACTTTAAGGTCCAGCTATACTATTTTGATTTGAATACAGTTGATATAATGTGTTATTTGCAAGCTGCAAATTGTGTATACCAATAAACATTTTGAGATCAAGCACTCCTGGCACATTTATTTCCAGGTAAAGTGGGACGGCTGGCCTAGTAAAGTGGGGTAAAAATGTTCAGAGGGAGTGCTCTGATTGGATGATTCTAAAGGGAGTGCTCTGATTGGATGATTCTAAAGGGAGTGCTCTGATTGGTTCATTCTAAATGGGAATGCTCTGATTGGATGATTCTAAATGGAAATGCTCTGATTGGATGATTCTAAAGGGAGTGCTCTGATTGGTTAATTCTAAATGGGAATGCTCTGATTGGATGATTCTAAATGGGAATGCTCTGATTGGATGATTCTAAAGGGAGTGCTCTGATTGGATGATTCTAAAGGGGAATGCTCTGATTGGATGATTCTAAAGGGAGTGCTCTGATTGGATGATTCTAAAGGGGAATGCTCTGATTGGATGATTCTAAAGGGAGTGCTCTGATTGGATGATTCTAAAGGGGAATGCTCTGATTGGATGATTCTAAAGGGAGTGCTCTGATTGGATGATTCTAAAGGGGAATGCTCTGATTGGATGATTCTAAAGATAGTGCTCTGATTGGATGATTCTAAAGGGGAATGCTCTGATTGGATGATTCTAAAGGGGAATGCTCTGATTGGATGATTCTAAAGGGGAATGCTCTGATTGGATGATTCTAAAGGGAGTGCTCTGATTGGATGATTCTAAATGGAAATGCTCTGATTGGATGATTCTAAAGGGAGTGCTCTGATTGGTTCATTCTAAATGGGAATGCTCTGATTGGATGATTCTAAAGGGAGTGCTCTGATTGGATGATTCTAAATGGGAATGCTCTGATTGGATGATTATAAAGGGAGTGCTCTGATTGGATGATTCTAAAGGGAAATGCTCTGATTGGATGATTCTAAAGGGAGTGCTCTGATTGGATGATTCTAAAGGGAAATGCTCTGATTGGATTATTCTAAAGGGAGTGCTCTGATTGGATGATTCTAAAGGGGAATGCTCTGATTGGATGATTCTGAGGGAATGCTCTGATTGGATGATTCTAAAGGGAGTGCTCTGATTGGTTAATTCTGAGGGAGTGCTCTGATTGGTTAATTCTGAGTGCTCTGATTGGTTCTGATTGGTCTTATCCTGTATCTTTAATAAAAAACACATGTAAAACTTTTTTTCCGTCTGTTTTCTTTAAACGCTTTAAATGAACTTAAATCGTGTCCATATTTTAAAGCGTTATATTCTGCATTTACATTTTGCTCCTCTTTACTCCACTGATTGAACGTAATGCTTCGTCTTATTTTCTGCTCTTTCTTTCCTCTCTTCCATCTCTGACTTACATTTCCTAATGGCACACTCACTTCTGTTTAAAAAAAAAAGTAGATTATACATGTCCACTATGAAATAATCAATGAATGACGATTTATTTAATGAATTTGAGTATAATTACTGAAGGTTAAAGGTCGCCCACTTTACCTGAATTACACTGGCCCACTTTATTTTACACATTCAGCCAAAGTGGGCCAGCAATATTGAAACACTTTACAAGAAAAACTAACACATTTTCACACGCACTTTATTTCATTCCCTGTTAACTGTAGTAACAAACAAACAAACAAACAAACCAGGAACTCTCACAATAATATTTGTTTACATTTAGTGAGCAAGTTAGAAAATAAAATCTTAAATCAGAGGTTTCTACGTTTAACACCCCACACCCGCCAGTGTCATATTGCATCAACCAAAACTATTTTATCATTTGTGACCCTGGACCGCACAACCAGTCACATTGGGTCAATTTTTTTAAATTGAGATGTATGCATCACATGAAAGCTGAATAAATAATCTCTCCATTGATGTGTGGTTTGTTAGGATAGGACAATATTTGGTCGAGACACAACTATTGAAAATCTGGAATCTGAGGAGCAAAAAAATGTAAACATTGAGAAAATCTCCTTTAAAGTTGTGCATTTATGTTCACGATTGTGCTGCATTCACTCACAAAAAATACATGTTTTATATATTTACGGTAGGGACATTTACTAAATATCTTCATGGAACATGATCTTAATATCCTCATGATTTTTGGCATAAAAGAAAAATACAATGTATATTGCCACAGATATACCCGTGCGGCTCCAGACTGGGTTTGTGCTCAAGGGTCACATTTAAAGAAGTAGTGTCTCTTTAATTAAAGACCCTTGTCATGCTCTGAGAGTGTAAACCCATTTTACACTTTCCTCTGCATTCACTCTGTATAATGATCAAATCAGAAGTCATGATGAGGAGGGACAGACCTTCGCAGGACAGGCCGTGAGACGTGACTCCAGACAGAGCCTCCCGGCAGACGTTGCAGTACGTGGGCCGAGCGTGTGAACAGGCGTACCAGTTATGCATCCCGGAGAAATGATCCATGCTGAACTGAGTGGACTACAGCAGAGAAACAAGCGTGAAACTGGTCAAAAGTGACGTCTATAATATTACAAAAGAGTATATTTCACAGAAATGTTGTTCTTTTAAACTTTATATTCATCAAAGTTTTCAATCATAAATGTTTCTTGAGCATCAGATCATCATATTACACTGATTTCTGAAGGATCATGTGACACTGAAGACTGGAGTAATGATGCTGAAAATTCACAGGAATAAATTACACTTTACTAGATATTCACATAGAAAACTGTTATTTTAAATTGCACAGATATTTCACAGTTTTTACAGTGTTTTTTGCAGCCTTGCTGAGCAGAAGAGACTCTTCAACCCCAGACTTTT